>JAZHYW010004657.1:0-51138 GCA_037355805.1 Ixodes ricinus
ATGCAAATTTCAATTTGCTAGTTTTATTCCCAGGCACTTGTTGCATTGGGTATTCAAATCAATGAAATATTTTACTTTGGTTTAATTTATGGGAGGTTTGTTTTATATGTCATGTGCAGTAGAAATGTGGGGAGCTGGGCTAGGTGGTAAACACGTTGCTTGCTGATGTTAACCATGTATGTAATATACAGTTTGTTGTGATTGTGTATTCATTTGGAATCCTCTCCTGCTTTTTATTTTAGGCTGTCCTTTCATGCACCATTAAGATACCGAAAAGGTTTTCAATAGAAGGACAACTATAAGCACAAGCATGGAGGGGCATCTAGACGGCGAGCGCAAGGACAACTGTAATGTAAAATTTCTCCCAACTTGAAAGCAAGGCATGCCTTCTTTCAATAAAGGCATTGTGGCAAAACCTCTTAATTGGTTTGTTTGTTCAGCTGTCATCTCTAGGAATAGCTGATCTCACACAAACAAAATCTTGGCAATGAGAAGTAGAGATTGTGTGCTCTTTTCCTTGTTGAGCTATTGTTGTTTTGTCTAACAATGAAAAATTATACAAGTTAATATATTTAATGACGGAGCTATGAACTCTCCATACCAATCCGTACCCCAAAAGCTTCATGTGACTTTATCTTGATTGAACATGGAAGCTGTTCGCACTAAATAACGAAGCACTAGACCTTCCTGTCTTCTGAAGCTCATAGCTACGAGCCATCCGCACGAATCCTGCACTCCAATACGTCAGGTGACACTCCCTGGCAGAGGTGTAGCACTTCCAAGGGAGTCGCCTGATGTACCGGAGGTGCAGGTGGTACGGATGGCTCGTAACTTTGGCTTTATATACGGCCGAAAGGTATAGTGCTTCGTTATTTAGTGCCGACAGCTTTCATAACTCCTACGAATAGCTGTCCGTTGTGGGCTACTGACATTCCGTCATTTTACGAAATTATGCGCCTTGTGTTTACAGACGGTCCAGTTTCTAGATTACGGGAAAACCATGCCGGCACTATGGAACCCGCAACTTTTACCCATAGAATGGAGTGAAAATTTGTTACAGTGGCTCCCATGCCCCTTGTGCAAGTCGAAGATGGTCAGACATCTCCGATTCCCCTTAAAACTGAAGCGTCCGTTTTTATTGAAAATAAAGAGTTTCACAATTGATGTCGTAGTCATTTGCATTCATACGTATTTCAACAACAGACAGTTAAATCCCAAAATGGTTCAGCGGTAACGGCCACAAAAGATTTCAAAAGACGGCTGTAAAATGGTTTCGAAAGACGGCGGACAAAAACGGTTGACGATATTGGCCGGAAAATGGTTCGACAATATCGGTCGCCAAACTGTTGACGATATCGGTCTTAAAACTTTCACCGTGATCGGTTGAAGTTATTGGACCGATCTGGAGCCGGGATGCAAATAATTATAGGACCATTATTTCTTAAAACTTTGACCGATATTTGTCCGTTATTTGTCCAATATTTTTGTACTGCCTGGGTAGAGTCCAGATGATTTACAAACAAGCTAACAGTAAGATTCCTGGCACTTTTTTAAAAGTGTAAAAACAAGATTCGGCAGTTACGTAAGTCAGACAACCAATATCGTGCGCTTGGCTTAGTCACGAGAAAAGGTTACATATGATGTAAAAATATTTGGCGGTGGAGGTCATGTATGATGGTTGAACGCAGGACAATTGAAGACGAGAAGCGACATCCTTCGTTTCTCGGCTTCAAGTTCCAATTAGAAATTACCATTTGGCATCAGGGGCAATATTTTGTTTTATTCTCGTTTTAGAGCGCAGCTCTTAGGCGCCCTTTTCCGGCTTCAGCGTCGTCGCCGTTGCCGTCGCCGTCACCATCGGCGTAACTGTGCGCTCCTTTATGGGACACGCCCCATAATGCACCGCGGTGTCGTTTCGGCATGGTGCCGAAACGTCAACGCGCTGAAACGTTGCGCGGTGCATTATGGGACGTTTCCCATAATGCTCCGCGGTGATCGTTTCGGCACCGCGCCGAAACGTCGCATGACGACGCGCGTTTCGCGCGTGCAAGAAGAAGGAGGGGAGGAGAGAGGGTAGGGATGAGAAGAGGAGGAGCATACCCTCTCCTCAGTACCCTCCCTCCTCCTCAAGAGCTGCGGTCTAAATCGGCGTTCCAGGATGTTGAAAACGTCTTTAATTTTTTTAGAAACCCAGACAGTTGTGCTATCTGTCAGGTGGGTTACGGCAAATATATTTTCATTCCTGCACTCCTCAGTGAGCAGTCCTGTCGTGCTCTACGAAAATCCGGATGAATGGCCGGTTATGCAGGGTGGCTAATGGACACGGGTTTCTTGCAATGATTTGCTTCTGTTTGTAGGGCAGGTGCAAGTTCTCCTGTTATTGAATGATACCGACGTTCATTTCACTTCATTTATTGACCTCAAAAGCATCTATTGATGCATTACATGAGGAGGGAATGACAAGAATGCGGGAGAAGTCGGTGACTGATAGATATACAAGAAACTGAAAAAAATAAACTTATTCACCAATACAACAACAGTAACGCCAAAGTGTACAAAAGAGGAAAACGTGCAATGAATTGCACACGCATTGTGAAACTCGAACAGTAGAAACAGTAAAGTTAACAATAATACAAAAACCATCATAGACAAGCAGGTAAACAAAACAACTCTTCAGACTCTGTTTAAACAATATCGGATCAGATAAAACCACAACATCACTGGGGAGACTATTCCATTCCTTTATGGCTAAAGGGAGTGGTGAAAACATGATCAGGTTAGTACCTGACTTAATGGGCTCAATTTTGAAAGAATGATCAAGTCTAGCAGATATGAACTGTGCCGGTGAGCAGAGAAATGTTTTCAATAATGATCCGTCGTAATATATTTGATGAAAAAAAAACATGAACGAGCAATTTTCTGCCGAATCTCTAACGGGTCTAAGCCCAAGCTTTTCTTTAAGTCTGTGACACCTGTGAAGGTGGAGTACTCGTGACAAATGAACCGCGTAGCTTTATTCTGCAGAGCTTCTAGTTTTAAAGTTAAATAGCTTTGGTGAGGATTCCATATAATACTGGCATATTCTAGTTTGGAAAGGATGATTAATTTATAAGCTAGTAGCTTCGTTGTTTGTGGAGCGGAATGAATGTTACGTTTTAAGAAACCGAGCTTCTTAGATGTATTTGCGATTGTGCTCTCTGTGTGCGTTTCCATGACAAGTTGCTGGTAAAATTAGTTTGTTTGTTTATTTTTATTTTTGACACAATTGTCCAAGGGGTTGGGACAAAAGGCGAATACAATCACCTGACTGGGTCCCATCGCTTTTAACAACACTCAACAGCAGGGCACAAATCGAGATAGAGAAATAAAATGAAAATGAAAATAAATACTTATACGATGGTGCATTTTCAATAACCTGGTTTAAAATTAAATATTGGAAAAATGACAACGTTTTTTTGTTTATAACTGTTAATACGCGGCATTTACTAGAATTATTTCTAATTTGCCAGGTAACACACCACTCGCTGATTATGTTCAGGTCGTTTTGAAGAATTAAGTGATCGGCTCGGGAATATATTTTTCGATAGATAGCACAATCGTCGGCAAAGAGCCTAATTGTTGACATAATACTTTCTGGGAGGTCGTTAATATATACTAAAAAAGTAAGGGTCTGAGAACGCTTCCTTGGGGCACTCCAGAGATCACAGGCAGCTGAGAAGAAACACTATCATTAACCATCACTGATTGGGTTCTGTTGTTAGGAAAAGCCGATATCCAGTCAACTATCAAGGGTTCGATTTGTAGGTGACGAAGTTTTGAAGTTAAACGCGCATGAGGTGCTGTATCAAAAGCTTTTGCGAAATCAATAAATGTAATATCAGTTCGCGCTCCAGCATGGATGTTTACGTGTAAATCATGTACAAATTCGAAAAGCTGCGTGTTACATGAGTAATTTTTCCGGAAACCATGTTGATTAGGAAAGAAAAAGTTGATTTGATCTAAGTGTGCCATAATATTCGTAAAAATAACATGTTCCATTAATTTGCAAGACACACTTGTCAGGGAAATCGGACGGTAATTAGACGGGTTGGATGCGTCGCCAGATTTAAAAATGGGCTTAACAATTGCAGAACGCCAATCGGGTGGAACGCTTCTCGAGTCAAGACTTTGTTGAAATAAATTAGAAAAAAGAGGGGATACAAAACCTTTCATCATCTTAAGAAACTTTCCTGGTATGGAATCCTCACCCGGGGCACTGTTGGTTGGGAGTGTTTCTATTATCTTCATAATGCCATCACTACTAAATTCAATGGGAGACATAGCAATAATTGGGCGTTCAGAAATAGGTGGAAGGGGAAGTCTTCCTCCGTGAATATGCTCGAAAAAAACGAGTTGAGCAAATCTGCAGCCTCACTGTCGTTCATGTGGCGAGAATCGTCCCATATGAACACGGGGTCAGATACGGCCATGACTCGGATTGATAGCCTTCCAAAACTTGCGCGGGTCGGAACGGAGAAGGAGCGATAACTTGGGACCGAAAAATTCCTTCTTAGCTTTCTTTATTTCACTTTTAGTCCCAGTCGAAAACAGGTGATAAGACGACCAATCGTAATCGTCACCACTCCTTTCAGCTTTAGCAAACAGTCGTTTCTCTTTGTTCAGTAAGCGCGTAAAGTTGGTCGTAAACCAAGCTTACGACCAACTTAAGTTTGATATAATTTTGATTATGGGTACTAAGGCTGAAAGCAGGCGCTGCAGCGTAGTTTTAATATTCATCCAGTTGTTTTCCACCGAATGACCCGCGCAAGTTATAAAATATTGGTCAAAGAACAAAGCTAGTTCAGCGTTTAAGCCGTCAACATTTGCATGAGTGTAATCATGAATATGCTAACGGCAGTTTCCGAAGCGCTTTAAAGTGAAAGATGTTTTAACATGCACGATGGCGTGGACACAAATGAGGTTAATGACGTTAGTTGCATTTGCAAATTCAACATCAGATATCAAGAACAAATCTAAAGTTGCGAGATTCCGTGTTGGAACGTCCACCATCTATGGCAGTTCAAACGCTTCTAACAAACAAAGAAACTCGTTGTAGTGACTTGAATGCGCAGAGTTTGGGAATGGCTGGAGTGTCTCCCAATCTATTCCTGGATAATTAAAGTCTCCAGCAAGTATCAGAATGTATTCTGGGTAAGCACTCTTTACATTGCCAAGGCAGGTGTACAAGCTCTCGTTAAAGTCCACAGGGCTAGTGCTCAGTGGCCGGCAACAGGCGCTAATCAAAGCGTGGAGAAAGTCCAACTCTACCCGGATACAGATTATTTCCAAGCTGGAATCGCACTTAACAAGGGAAGAAGGAATGTCATTTTTAACTCCAATGAGTACGCCCCTCCCCTCATAGAAATTCGATCCTTTCGGAAAGGTTTGTAGTTTTACTTAAGATTAGTTCGGAGTTCTCGACACTGGATGTTAACCAAGTTTCTGTACCGAGAATAATATCTGGGTCGCAGGACGAAGTGATGCACTCGAAATCATCTTGTGTTGGAAACTAAGCTGCGAAAGTTCGCTACAAAAAAGTGAAAGCCATGTTACAACCCCTGTAACGCCGAATTAGAGCGCAGCTCTTGAGGAGGAGGAGGAAAATGTACGGAAACGAGGCCCGTTCTCCTCCTGCTCGCCTCCCATTTAGGGAAAATTGTCCCCTCTAAACTTAGCGGAGAAATTTTTCCACTAAGATTTAACGGGGAAAATTTTCAGCTAAATCTAGCAGGAAATTTTTCCGCTAAATCTAGCGGGGAAAATTTTCCGCTAGATTTAGCGTGGCAAATTTTCCGCTAAATATAGCGGGGATAATTTTCCGTAGATTTGCGGGGAAACATTTTCCACTGAATTTAGCGGGACAACTTTTCCGCTAGATACAGCGGGAAAACGTTTCCGCTAGGTTTAGTGGGGAGACATTTTCCGCTAGATTTAGCGGGGAAATTTTTCCGCAAGATTTAGAGGGGAAATTATTTCTCTAAATTTAGCGGGAAATTTTTTCCGCTAGATTTAGCTAAGAAATAATTTCCGCTATTAGCGGAGACATTTTTCCGCTAAATTTAGCTGGTAATTTTACCCATGGTGCACTGCGCGGTGCACTGCGCGACGCCGACGCCGCTCAAGCCGGAAACAAGCGCCTAAGAGCTGCGCTCTAAAAAAGATAACGTTGGTACATTTCTAGGATAAGATACCGATGAAGATAGTTCGTTTCGAGCGTGTCACTCGGCTGGACGTGGACATGCACGTGGTGGGACAATCAATTGAATGACAGCCGCACTTTCATTATCGTACACAGACGTTTGGTTTCCGACACGTAGTTTGTCGAAAGAAAGCTTATATCTAATATTTTGGTCATGCAGTTGGGACGCAAAGTCCACAACTTTTGTCTAGCGAATTGCACGTTGGGTGAAAAATGCTCAAAGATCCAAACTTTCGGAGGCACCACATTTTTTTAGTTTGTGAGCATTTCGTAGGACCTCATCTTTGCTCTTAAAGCTTAGGAACTTGACAGTGACCGGCTGGGTCGAACCGGTTCGCCTTTGACCAATCCGATGAGCTCTTTCTATTTCCTCTAGGTTTTCAGTGATGTTTTTTTTATGAAGTTTGAAACCAACGCCCCTGTGTCACTCCACGTCTCGTTTTTACCTTCGGGCAAGCCCTTCAGAATTAAGTTGCTTCTTCGCATTCGCTTGTTCATATCGTCAAGACCTTCAGTGAGCAAAGTCATGTGGTCATGCACAATTGTAGACTCGCGCTGAACATCACCCAGCGTTTTGGTAAGGGTGGCAAAATGTTCCTTAACGCTGGTGATTTCGTTGACCTTTGCCTCCAATTTAGAGACCGGTAACCCGACCAGCATCGATTGCTCGGTTTCTGCAGCTTCCTGTAGTTAGCGAGCAGAACTCGTTGTCAATGCCTCGATAGCATCTTGCAACTTATTCAGTTTTTCGGCGGAAGTCAGAGGGCCAGGGTTTGTCTCGATATCCCCTGATGCGGAAAGCAACATCAGCATAACGGTTGCTACAATAAGCAACCTAAAACAACCAAACGAGCAAAGACAGGAAATATTTAAACGTCCTGGCGGTAGGTGGTGCAACCTTTGTATTGATCTATTTGAAAATCGACCAATGCGCGCTCGGTACGTTTGGACACACATGCCCATAATGTTCACACTCTAGGGGATTTGCAGCCGACAAAAACAAAAAACTTAGAAGATCAAAGTATCACTACAGCGTAAAGCTACCTGAAAGAAGTTCATGACAGGTTTAGCTACGGTGACAACTAGGCTGCAAATCCCGCAGTTGGAATGGCGACGACCCCTTTTATAGGCGGCTGAACTCCAGGAGAGCGGATGACGTAAGAACCAGCTGGTTGAAGCAGATTTCTTGTCTATATTGTAGAAGCAGTTCGTGTACACACGTGGCGGGCTGAAGCTGCACTGTCAGCGTTGATGGTGGGCGAAGCGGATGCACTTGCGAATCCCGGCAGCAACAAAACGGCCTCGAAGGCAGCCAAAAATTCTGGAAGTAGTTCACGACAGGTTTAGCTACGGTGACAACTCGGCTACAAATCTCACACAGGATGAAACGCGCGCGACGAGATCGTCGCGCGCGTTTGATCCTATGTGAGAAGTCTGCAACTGCAAAATGGCAAAAATGGCACTGCTCACGTGCTCTCGCAATAACTCAGCCTCCAAAATTATAACTGAAACACGTGATCCAGTCTTAACAGGAAACTCGCTCACTCTTTTGATTTGTTCAGCCATATACTTCACTACGTGAATGCACTCTACACTGCTCATTTCAATTAGGCAGTGCGCCTACAGGACCGATTTCTCCCCTTGCGGTGAGGACTGCTGCTTGTCAAATAACGCATGCGCATCGCGCTGTCCACGCTGTCGCGCTTTTGCGCTGTGCCGACGGAGAGTGCAACCGCTGGCTCACCGAGACACCGGATTCGCCAAGACAGCACAGACGGCTGTCTCCACTATCTCAAAGGCTGTCCACGACAATGAATGTTGGCAGCCGTCCCTCCCAATGAACCGTTCTCCAGCAAGCTTCCCCGCATACGGCCTACATCACCCCATGGCCGTGCTTCCTGCTGTCGCCATTTTGAGACGGCACTATCCCACACGACATACATTGTCAGCACCTATATTTGTGCATATTATGACTTTTTGACGGTTTCATTTGAAGTATCGATAGCATGGAAATATAGCGCAATGTAACTGATATAAAACTTCACGATGTAAACGTACTCTGAGAAGCGGAGGCACGTTGGGCTGGATTTGATTTGTAATTTGCTGACAAACCCCCTACGACTACTGGGATGAGTTGAGCTAGTTGGTTGTGATACATTGCGGGCATTGCGGGTCCAGCGATAGGGTGTCTTTTCTGTTTCTCCTTCCTTCGTTCAGCTGGTTCCACCCGCAATGCCCGCAATGCAAACCCCCTATGACTCTCGTTACTAAAATAAGGTCCACTCGAACGCTAAAACCCAGACACTGCGCTCCTCCAGCCGTTCCTACAGCGCAAAGCTGTGGGCGCTAATGCGATTCAATTTTCGCGAAAGTAAGATGTATTCTCTCTAGTAAAGTTATTTGTTTGAGTCACAAAAAAGTAAGCCCGCTCAATATACTCACACTAATACCTACAAACTCCGAGATTGAATTGCACTCTCAGTGAAATTCTAGCCCTCGCGCGAATATTTCAGGACATGCAGCCTCACTGACTTTAATTGTACCAAGTGCTGACGATGAGAAATTTAACAACGCTGTCTATTCAGTTGATATTTGATAACCACAATGATGTTGCTGCAATCATAGCCGACTTCGTAGCGCAATTGCCATTTGAATGAATGGCTACAATTTAATTCATTTTGGTTTATTCAGGAACACAAAATATTTTTACTCTCCTGAAACAAAAAAATTGAAAAACGATAAGTGCGCTAAGAAAGTCGAGAATTTTGGTTTTATTTAGTGTAACTCATATTCCACTGACGATGGTCTTGTTAGTGAGTCAACGAACGTATAAATTGTCTCTGCAATCGAAATGCCATCCGCTGCCAAAGTGACCCCGGAATAACGTTTATTGCACTGTCTAACCGCAACCCTGCCTCAGTTGTCCTGTAATCAGCGTTCTATTTTAGATTACATTATGGCTTGTCTTTATCAATAACCTCGTAAGTTATTTTCCTTTTTTCTGACGACTTTGTCATTTTGACGTCATCTTCATTAAAGAATAATGTGAAAAATATTGAATTTTATTAAGGTTCAAACCTGGAAGATCGCGTTTTTTCAAATTGTTCTAGACCTTTTATTTTCATATTTACGTAGAAGAATTCCCTTGGTAGAAAATAACTTTTAAAGAATCTCGAGGTTCACCCTTTACCTGATCTTTTTGGGTCACTCGTAACAGTCTTGTCATTTCCACTGCTAATCTAATTTTAGGTTTTTTACGCCTAAGCTAAAACGTGCCCGTCTAAGTTTATAACAGCTTGCTTACATACTGCTTATTCTTCTGAAACTTGAATACTCATCTGCCATCGGAGACTTGCATCAGCCCTATCTAATCAACGTCATTGAATCACTTCAGAATCGTTCGATACGTTTTATTTACAGATAATCTTCTCTTTCTTAAAACCGTAATTTTTCTTTGAGCGTGCGCTAACCTCCCGATCCGCTCTGAAGGTTGAAAGCTGACAGATTGTTTTATCAACTAGTTTTTGCACTGCCAGTGATTGTAGCGGCCTTCCCCAGTATATTTGAGATACGATTCAATTCGATAATGGGAAGTAAAAAAACTTGATTGCTAAATTGCAGTTTAATTAGAATGCAGTGTGTTCTTCTTGTGTTTTATACTTTCTCTTGAGGTATTGGTTGTTCTTTGTGCACACTTGCTTTTGTAATATTATGCTTTTTTGTGTTTAACCCCTGAGGAGGTCCTTGTGATGTCTAAAGAGATAAATAAATAAATAATTCAAAACTTCGTCTGACAGCAGTTAAAGATGCGTCCCGTTCTTGATCATCCGCGTTAGTCTCAAACACTAGAACTGCTCGAATGTCCAGACGGCATTCCACTACCATCTTCTCCGCAGTATTTGGTGTCGCCTTTGCGTGATATTTCAACGATGAGTAATAAAAAGCAGTCTCAGTACACTCCATGAAAACCACGAGCGTCAATGCAGAATTAAAACGCGGAAGACCGACTAATTGACAACTTTGTTGGAACTACAGAAAGACCAACAGAATTTACAACATATCCCCCTATAGCAAGTAACACTCTCAAAGGTTCGCACCGAACGCCCCACAATCAAGACTTTACAGCGACCATGATATATTGAGAAGTGTTTCAAGGCAGTATACATTGCAGTGTGTTTGTTTTAGGCATTTCACACCGTTAACGATAGCCGTGAAAGCTACTTTAATGCGGTGCGTGCAGAGAGGTTACACGCCCAGGGGGATATAATATAGTGGACAATCGTCTGGACAAGTAGAAAGACTAACTAAAATTTGGTAATTATATTTTTATTAACAAAGACAAGACTATGGTTCCAATTAGAAACTGGCTGAGCGTCATCGAAAACGACTAAATAAGTCAACTTTATAAAGATCTGGAGCGCGTAGCAAGCCCGTTCTAGAGAGAGAAAGACCGCACACGTTAGCAAGTGCGAGCCTAGCGGTGCTGTAAACGCGCTTGTGTGGCTTCCACGTCTGTTATCATCCCAGTTTTTGCTCCACCCACCTTGCACTTGTTGCACAAGTAGTAAATTTAGAGTACTACTGCTCTCCCAACGCGCTAAAAGTCTTTCTAAAACCTGCCAATTCAGTGGTTTTCAACAAAGCTCATTACGCATTTACTTCGAACCATATATCTCTTTTCAGCATTTGTGACGACAAGCCTGCAGTGTTGTCAGAAGCTTCAGCAGTCGAATCCACAACCTACTCCGGGAACTGGACCGAACTCGCCTAAAGCCGTTGAGCTCAAACATTGTATTCAGGAATGGACGCAAAGAGTACTTCGTAATAAAATCAGTCAGAGAGCGTGTGATAAACATATAATTTGTATAACTAGTGCTGGCAATTCCGTCAATGTCCTACGATGGTGCCGCATGCGGAGATCGACTTGTTCACTTTTATAGTCCTTGAAAAGTTGAGGAGGAGAAAGAAGAGTTGCGACGTTTTCTTTTGGGTACGACTTGGCCTAGTTACCTTCAGAGGTCAACATTTTCGGTCGCCCTCACTCACTCTCACCTTCACAGCCACACTCACGTAACCCCCTCGCTCACCCTCGCCCTCACCGCTACACTCACCTTCCGCCCCTCGCTCACCCTCACCCTCACAGTCACACTCACCTTCAGCCCTCCACTCACCCTCACTGAACCTCACGGCCCTCACGCCCCTCAAGCACTCATGGCTTTCACGCACTAAACGCACTCATGCACTCATACCCCTCACGGCCCTCACGGCCCTGACGCCTCTCACGCACTCACCGCCCTCACGCCCCTCACGCGCTCACCGCCTCACGCACTCATACCCCTCACGCACTCATGGCCCTCAAGCACCTCACGCCCTCACCGCACTCAAGCACTCATACCCCTCACACCCCTCACGCACTCATGAACCCCACGTCTCTGATGCACTCACCACCCTCACGGTGCTCACGCACTTATACCCCTCAAGCCCCTAATGCACTTATGGACCTCACGCACTCATACTCCTCAAGCTCCTCACGCACCCATGGCCCTCACGCCCCTTATGCATTCACCGCCCTCACGGCCCTCACGCGCTCATGCCCCTCACGTACTCATGGCCCTCACACCCCCTCACGCACTCACCGCCGTCACGGTCCTCACACACTCACCCAGGCAGCACGAAAATGTTGGACAAATAACGGACAAATATCGGTCAAAGTTTTAAAAATAACGGCCCAATAATGATTTGCAACCCGGCTCCAGATCGGCTCCAATAACTTCAACCGATCAGGGTGAAAGTTTTGAGACCGATATCGTCAACCGTTTTGCGACCGATATCGGCAACCGTTTTCCGGCTAACATCGTCAACCGTTTTTCGGCCGTCTTTCGAAGCCGTTTTAAAGCCGTCTTTCGAAATGTTTTGTGGCCGTTATCGTTGAACCATTTTGGGATTTAAATGTCTATTGTTGAAATACGTAAGAATGCCAATGACTACGATTTCAAATGTGAAACTCTTTATTTTCAATGGAAATGGTCGCTTCATTTTTGGGGAATCGAAGATGGATGAACATCTTCGACTGTATTTCACTTTACGGACAGTTATTCGTTTTCCCATTTCATTGGTAAAATTTTCTGGTTTGATATTGCCGGCAAGGTATCCCGTAATCGAGAAACGGGACCGTCTACAAAACAAGGCAGATTATTTCGTAAAATGACGGAATGTCTGTAGCCCACTACGGACGGCTATCCGTAGGAATTATGAAAGCGGTCGGCACTACTTATCGAAGCACTGTACCTCTCGGTCTTATATAAGGCTAAACTTACGAGCCATCCATGCCACCTGCACCTCCGATACATGAGGCGACTCCCCGGAAGCGCTATACCTCTGCCAATGGTGTCACCTAACGTATTAAAGGTTCAGGATTTATTTATTTATTTATTTATTTATTCTTGCTTAATGGCCCACAAGCAGCTCGAGGCCTTATTAGTGCGCATATATTACACATAATAAAAGAACAGATCCAGACAAACAAACAAGGAAATCGTGATTTAGAAAAGATAAAAGGAAATAAATAAAACTACGAAGAACAATGGAGAACAACAGAGCACAGATGTGTGTCAAGCGGCCAACAATGCTCTTGTAAAATTTAAAAGGGGAGAAAAAAATTCTAACTCCTTCCTATCGGGATTATAAAGGAGCTGAAGGCGTGTCATCGGGGACTGGACACAAACTTTCTGCGGGTAGAAAAGAAATAAAAATCTGGTACGCTTTTGGGGAACACTGAAAGAAATCGCACTTAAAAGTAAAGGAACATCAATTGTAGCGTTCACTATTTTATACAAAAAAGTCAATGTCTCGTGCTGATCTTCTTTTGTGCAAGGGTACCAGGTCAAGCAGATTAAGAAGGTATTCATATTCAAAATAAATGCGCCTCCCAACCCATCGATCGTAAACAAAACGCACGAGACGACGCATGCCCTTTTTCTAAAATACATGATTGAGTCGATCCAATGGTGTTCCATATGACTGAGCAGAACTCAAGTTTAGACAAAACAAGGGCGCGAAATAGATGAATCATGCTAGCGTAAGTACGAAAATTCCGCGTAATTCGGGAAACAACGCCTAGCACCTGATAAGAATCATTCACAACTTTCGAAACATGCTCAGTAAACGAAAGGCGGGAATCAAACAGCACTTCCAGGTCACGAATAGTATTGACCTCGCGATAGCTGAACCTAACATGGTATACGGATACTTCAATGCAGCTTGTCTTTACGGGTAAAGGAAACAACCTTGGTCTTACTGGGGTTAAGTACTAAATTATTTTTAAGCACCAGTTTGGAGCTGCCTGAACATCGTCTTGCATCATTAGACAGTCAGTAGTTGAATGAATTTCGCGATAAATCTTAACATCGTCTGTAAACTGCAGCACCTTTGAATGCTGCACACTGTCTACCAAATCATTCACAAAAAATGTTGAATAACAAAGGCCCCATAATTGGACCCCTTGAGGCACTCCAGTATTTAACACATTTGATGCAGAAAAGCACCTTCATACAGCACTCTGTTAGGGTCTTCCGCCAAGATAACTAGACAACCAACTGCAAAAGAGTCTAGTCATGCCCAACGCTGAACATTTAGCGAGTAACAACTTATGATCTACGAGATCAAAAGCTTTAGAGCAATCTAAAATAACATCAACTTGTCCACGGAACGTACCTCAGGTAGAATGTGTTCCAAAAATGATACAAGGTTTGTTTACACTGAACGCCCTTGACCAGAACCATGTTGGTTGAGACAAAGAGACAATTTAAAATGAAAATAAATATGCTTATACATTGCCTTTTAAAATACCTCAGAAAAAGAGCAAAGAACAGAAATTGGTCTATAGTTATTAACGCAGTCAGTGCGACCCGATTTATGTCTAGGAACAACCACTGCATTCTTCCGTCCTTGAGGAAATACATTGGCCTCTAAGGACATGTTAGAAACATGTAGCGACACAGGGGAAAAATATCCCTGCATCCCTTTACAATGAAAGCAGGAATTCCGTCCTCACCGCCTGACTTTTTTGGAGCAAGCTCATTGATTGCGGAAAGTACATCTTCAAGCGTAAGATTCGGAACTGCCAAGCTGCGGGTAGATTCAAGAGGAGGATCGGTCATAACAGCGCACGGAGTAATCAAGCTACCGACGGAGGAGAAGAACGTAGCAAAAGATTACAGACATGGGACGGCTCACGATGTATATCCAGAGTCGTCTTGCAATGCAATAGTTTTCGATCGACCAGATGTCCTCCTGTACCTCGCGTAATTCCACAGAGCATTAGGATCGCGTTCTAAATCGCGTTCAACTGAATTTCGCCAGTTCTGCCGATCACGCCGTACCAGCTTTTTGGCCGCTGAACGATACTTTTAAACAGAATCTGTCATTTCTTTATGCCGGTGTTCTTGTACTTTCTGTGATACCTTGCTTTTTTACGCAAGGCATCAACTAACTCTCTGGAGAATCAAAAGTATCGTTGCTAGTTTGACCACTTCTGCGTGGAATGAAATTATTTATGGCTGCAGTTACGATGTCTGTTAGACGTTGAACTGCGCTATCGATATTGGAACAGAGTGAAATAAGGCTCCAGTCTACGTTGCGAAGGTAATTGTAAAGACCAAGGTAATCCGCATGGGCGTAGTTATACCCGAGAGACTGATTACTCGCCGACGTCCGAACGGGAAGTACGATAGAAAGGGTGAATGGTGGATGCCACTTGTCGATAGAGACAAGAGAACAGTCAGCAGCCTCGAAAGCGATTGCTGATAAGTTAGTCATGCACAAGTCAAGCGTATTTCCGTCCCCGTTTGTTGTAGTATTTAGCTGATAAAGCCAACTTGAAGTTCACGAACTCCATTGTTTCTTCGGCCCTAGCACGTGCCTCACTAGATGCAGCACTAATCGTGTTTGAATTCCAATCAACGCCAGGCACGTTAAAGTCACCAACGATCATCACATCATAGGTTGAAAAATCGACAGCACCGGAAATGCAGTTCAAAGTGCCTATGAGTGATTGTGTGTCAGAACGAGGTGGAAAGTAATAATTTCCAAGTATTAAGGTTAGGCTAACCCGGAGAACTGATTTGTACCCAAACACATTAATTTCCTTCTTGCAGATCAAACCTACGAAAACATGATAATGACTTATGCACCGCCATAAGTACCCCTCCCCAGAGTGGCCTGCGAACCGGTTGGATCCCTATCACATCTGTAAACAGCGATATTCGTGAGGAAAATATTCATTGCCAGAGATTGCTTGTGTAAGCCAAGTTTCTGTGATACAGATTACATGAAAATCAGAAGTCGTGACACCTTCAAAGAAAACATCAGGTTTGGTTCGTAACCCACGAGCATTTTGGCAGTATACACGGATGTTATCTATCACGAGTCCTCCTTTGCTGTTGGCCGCTCTGAATCCGGGTCACACAAGAGCCCCCAAAAGGGCCTAAAGAGACTACCTTCCGGTCACACGCTAGAGTCATTAATTTTGATGAGTGCAATCAACAGTAGTGCTCACATGAAAAGAACTGTATGAATCGTGCTTACTGCGAAATTTGGTACACTGAAATGTTCCAGTTTGGAGCACTAAAGACAGGTAGTTGTTCACATCCTCGCACGTCGTGTCCGGGCTCAGCCTCGTCACGAAAAGTGCCCGTTTCACAGGTGGCCGCGGAATCGTTGAGAGTGAGGCATTTGTGCACTCACCAACTTTTGCGAGCGAACGTCGCTTCTTTCTCGTCACAAGCTGAAATCCGTCGTTGGTCACTGACCCTGTCAGCAGAGGATGGATCCTGGACGATACTGCTGGCGTGCTCCGGGACAGAGCCAGAGGCACATGCCTGAGATGGTGGAGCGATGTTCCGCGCAGCAGTCTTTTCCTTTGCACGACCAGCGTCGTTGTCGAGGTGTGCGACTGTTTTCGGTAGTATTCTGACTACTCATGGCTCCGGCGTAACTCTTGTGGGCACGAGGCGCTGCACGATCGGTAATCTTGGGAGCACCGCGGACGAGCTGCGTCCAAAGCGATTTGGCTTGTTGAAGCTCACTTCTTATCATGGCGTTTTCCTCGAGCATTACCTTGACTCTCCCTACAAGCAAGTCCACTTTGGCTGTCAAAGACAAAACGAGCATTTTGAGGGAGCTGCTCTGTAGTCGTTGATTCGTTGTTGGAACCCTCTTCCTCGCCGTCCTTCATCGCGTCTTTTGGGTCGTGTCCGTCGCGGTGGCATTCAGCTTCGCTTCATCCGGCTCCCATCGCTTCGAACACGAGTTGCATTTGCTAAGTAATCATGCGCTTCGGCCATGAAAAGGTTGTAGTCGTCCCCACGAACGTTAATACATTTACAATGATATCGACGCAGGCATGCACAGCAGTTAAGATACTGTTGGTTCTAATAAAATGAATCAGAACACAACGGACAGACGTCCTTCTTGGCAGCCATCTTGGCACTTTTCTGCTGAGGGCTCTCAGATACGTCATTCCCTTGTGGCGTCATTCCTCAGAATGATGCGGATGGCTTGTAGCTATGGGCTTCAAGAAGACGGAAAGGTCTTGTGCTCCGTTATGTAGTGCGAACAGCTTCCAAGTTCAAGCATTCCGAAGTCGCATAAAGCTTTTGGGGTACGGATTGGTATGGAAAGTCCATAGCTCCGTCATTCAATATACTCTATAATTTTTCAACCTTAGACAAAGCAACAAGAGTTCAACAAAAAAAGAGCACACAACCTTACTACTGATCGACAGAATTTTATTTGTGTGAGATCAGCTGCTCCTAGAGATGACAGCTGAACAAACGAACCAATTAAGAAGTTTCGCCACAATTCCTTTATTGGAAGAAGGCATGCCTTGCTTTAAGTTGGGAGAAATTTTACATTACAGTTGTCCTTGCGCTCGTCATCTAGATGACCCTCCATGGTTGTGCTTATAGTTGACCTTCAATTGAAGACCTATTCGGGTATCTTCATGGTGCATGTAAGGGCAGCCTGAAATAAAAGCAGAAGAGGATTCGAAGTCAATACACAATCACAACAAACTGTATATTACATACATGGTTAACATCAGCAAGCAACGTGTTTACCACCTAGCCCAGCTCCCCAACTTTCTACTGCACATGACATATCAAACAAACCTCCCATAAATTGAACCAAAGTAAAATTTTTTATTGATTTGAATACCCAACGCAACAAGTGCTTGAAAAATAAATCTAGCAAATTAAAATTTCATAACCATTCAGTGATATTAAGCACACTCAAGTGAGCCATACCTCCTTTAGAGTATACAGTAGGCTCGAGATAATTCAAACTCAGAGAATTATTACCTCTGGTTAAGTTAAACAAATTCCAAAACTTGGGTTGTCCCGCTACGTTTTCAATGTATTTATAAGCCACTTAATTTAAACGACTTTTTCATGTAATTCATACTTTTTGTGCTCGTGGCTCGTTGAGCGCACTTCTTTCCAAGCACCGGTTCACTGCGGAGAAGCTGGCACCTGTGGAGCTTGCTTTCACAGGTGTTGCTTTCCTGCGTTGCACTGGGACTCAGTAAGAAGTGCACTCAACAGGCCTAAAGCAGAGCAGAGCCGTACATAGTGCAACGGTTTATTTTCTGGGTCCTTCAGCATTCTCGTCCTCGATCCCTGTCCCGAGCACCTCTTCTTCCTCTTCCCTTTTTTCTTCGCTGTTACACTCGCCCCCTCCCCCTATGACTCGATAATGATCGAGTTCATGGATGAGTTCAGGTGCATGGTGTGTGTGTCTCGATGAACGTGGGACGTAGTGCCTAAGGTTGGCTACGATGTGCCGTGAATGTTGCATTGGTATGATGGGGACTGCCAGTACAATCACGAACTTGAAATGTCATGGGACCCAGCTGACGATGAACCTCACAGGGGCCTCTGTAGCGAGGGAGGAACTTTTCAGCCCGGCCTTTCTTTCGAAGGGGTCGGCGTACCAAAACCCAGTCTCCACAACGTACAGGAGGTGGGGGGAATGATGGATCAGTGCGTTCCTGAGTGCGTACCTGAGCACGCAACATAGAATCGTGAGCTTTCTTTCTCACGGCTTGGAAGCGGCGTTGAGAGCTACTTGTAAAGTTTGTAAAGTGCTCTGCTCTTGAGTTTCCAAACGGCATTGTCACCGGATTCGCAGGGCAGAACTGGTGCCCGTCCGTACACTATTTGGAAAGGGTAAACTCGGTTGTTGATTGTTCAGCAGTGTTCATTGCAAAGGCTGCGTATGACACCAGCTCGTCCCAGTTGTTGTGTTGTTCGTTCACGTAGCTCGCGAGTATGCCACTGATGGTGCGGTTGGCCCGTTCAACAAGACCATTTGTTTGTGGATGGTATGGCGCTGCTTGAGCGTGATGGATACCATGAGCTTCCATTTCGCTCGCAAACCGACGGAAATGAAAGATGAGGCGCGATCACTCACGATGACGCGAGGTACACTATGCCGAAGAATAACTTGTTGTCGTAAGAACACAGCAGGTTCGCAGGGCACCAGTTCTGCCCTGCGAATCCGGTGACAATGCCGTTTGGAAACTAAGAGCAGAGCACTTGCAAGTAGCTCTCAACGCCGCTTCAAGCCGTGAGAAAGAAAGCTCACGATTCTATGTTGCGTGCTCAGGTACGCACTCAGGAACGCACTGCTCCATCATTCCCCCACCTCCTGTACGTTGTGGAGACTGGGTTTTGGTACGCCGACCCCTTCGAAAGAAGGCCGGGCTGAAAGTTCCTCCCTCGCTACAGAGGCCCTGTGAGGTTCTTCGTCAGCTGGGTCCACATGACATTTCAAGTTCGTGATTGTACTGGCAGTCCCCATCTATACCAATGCAACGTTCACGGCACATCGTAGCCACCTTAAGCACTACGTCCCACGTTCATCGAGACACACACACCATGCACCTGAACTCAATCCATGAACTCGATCATTATCGAGTCATAGGGAGGGGCAGAGTGTAACAGCGAAGAAAAGGAAGAGGAAGAAGAGGTGCTCGGGACAGGGATCGAGGACGAGAACGTTGAAGGACCCAGAAAATAAACCGGTTTTGGCACACCAGTTGTACCCAAGAATTAAAGGACACACACAGTTTGGAATCACAACAAAGTCTTCAACTGATGTGCGACCGAATACTGTAATTTTAAGTTTCACTTTACCTCCGGTTGGTATGCTTTCCCCGTGAGCAGTTAGTAGAACTGGGTAGTCAGGGAACACTTTAATGTCCGAGGAAAGAAAGGACATATCAATAGCATTCACAGCTGCTCCAGTGTCAAAAAGTGCGTCCACAACCCCCACGTTTTCAACCAGTACAGGATGGCGGGGAACCGACGTTAACTGGTCTGTGACTGATACGAGGGGCCTTTGAGGAGTTATACCCGGTTCCGCCCCCAGGACCGGGAGTGGCGTTTCCCGATGTAGCAGGAGCAGCTGAACATTCGGCCGCAAAATGACCATGACGGCCACACCGGTAGCACGACCCAGCGGTATTGTTCTGTGAACGAGCAGACGCAGGCTGAGAGCGCGTGTACTGTGGAATTGGCGATGGTTGTACTGTAACTTCAGGAGGTGCTGCTGGTTGCATGCGGCTGGTCGCCCATTGAGCAGCGCTCATCTCCATGGCATGTCCGAGTGCGGCTCGTATTGTGTCTGGTCTTGCTAGTCTTACAAACTTCTGGACCTCAGGGTTGCCTATGGCATCCACAAACGCGGCTGTGCCGACACGATTCAATGTATCAGACGTTGCGCCCGGGAAGGATTTGTAGGTCAACCGCTCTATACTTGCAGCGAGTTCTGGAAAACTCTCGATTGCTTGTTGGCGCCGCGAACGTAATTCTGCATAGAATGCTTGCTGCAGATGTTCATCACCGAAACGATCGCGCAAGCTCGTGATCAATGCTGCGTAAGTGAGCCGGGTTCCTTGGAGCGCATGAAGAACGCTGAGGGCAGGGCCATCTAGTTGCGCGATGACAGCGCGTGCCTTCTCGTCTTCAGTCCAGTGGTTTGCATCGGAAATGATGTCAACCTGCTGTAAGTATAGATCCAAGGGTGTTTCACCATTAAATGGCTTTAACTTGAGACGGGGTTGACCAGAAGATGTTGTCGGGTGGCTCGTGAAAGGAGTCTGCTCAACTGCGAAGACAGTTGGTTGCGCTGTTTGCTGAAGCGTCTCCAGAGCAGCTACTCGACGGTAGATGTCGGCATTACTTGCGGCTAGAAGGTCCGAAGATTGCTGCGTAGCGGCCATGATTGTTTGAGTCTGCAGTTCCAACAGCCTTTGCAGCGTCTCCAATGTCACCGCTGTCGTCGGAATGTCGGTTGGTGCGGCCACCGATTGTGAAGCGGTTTCCTCTGGCTGCTGGGCCTGGGAGGGTGGCTCACCGGAAGGCGTCCCTTGTACCGGCAACGGACCTTGTCGGGTTTCGGTCGGCATCCCACCGCTGCCACCAATTTGTAACGGTTTATTTTCTGGGTCCTCCAACGTTCTCGTCCTCGATCCCTGTCCCGAGCACCTCTTCTTCCTCTTCCCTTTTTCTTCGCTGTTACAATATACAGCTTGGCATATGAAAGGAGCAAGCAGAGCCAAGGCGTGCATCAGACGCAGATAGAGGGCTCGACAAGCTCTCTTGGCCAAGCAGAAGCTGAAAACAATCCCCTAGCTGGGGTAGCGTGAAACGGTGTTGATAAGTGCGTAAGAGTTAAATGTAGTAACTCATCATGGTTGAAAATGTGGTGCACGCAATGTTTCGATTATGGCTATGCGAGAAGATGTAAGAAACGAATGTGCCGCTTGATTACTGCTTTGCTCAAATGAAGTCAGACCGCTTCGACGCCTGGTGTTTGGGATTACGTAAATCGATCAGCTGGTCGCGCATGCTTTTTATATTTTCTATATCTTCCACCATGATTTTGCATCACCGTGATCAAAACATCACTGCACCCCAGTCACCAAGAGTTACTCCGACGAGCTTACTAATTTTGTTTCTCACAACCACATCCAGGATATTATGCGCGGCTTCTGCTTGGCCACCTACGAATTTGTGAAAACGCTCTGGAAAACGCCCAGCCCACCTTCAGTCAAACGCGCCTCTTCATTTGCCTTCTATACATCCCAATGAATGGTTAAACTCTCTCTATATACGTCTCTAAAGCAGAGGACACATGAGTGGCGAAAACGGGCGCCGCGCGGCAGTTTCCATATCAAGTTGCACGGACGCTGTGATAGGGCGGCATGGCTTTATGTCTCAATGTTCACGCAAGTTGCTATAGAAACTCCAGCACAATGCCAATTTCCATTACTCATTTATTTATTTATTTCATACTCACTAATAGGTACCTGCTTAACAGTCCATACTCATTTCATTACTCATAGGTACCTGCTGAACAGTCCATAATAGACAAGTTTTTGCTGGTAGAACAAACTTAATTTCGTTTTGAGGCCTCATGTGCTGTCTAAACAGTCCCTGATAAACAACATTTTTGAGAGTTGAATAAACTTGTGTCATGAATTTTACACATGTTTCATGAATGGCATACCAGCTTATGATTAATGGGCCTGTGCTGAGGAAATCATGAATATCTGTTTTGTATGTGTAGCCATCCATATAGAAAATCATAATTTATCTTGCAACATATTTAGATGAAATTCTGATAATTCGAGCTTTCGATATTTTATACAAAATTTGTGACTTCCTGGTGCTTGAAATAATGAGTCTATTGTATGTCACGTTCAATGTAATGGTTTAGCTTCTTGGGCTTAATGACATCTGAACCTTTTCCTTTGGCAGTGCATTAGATGCAAAATAGTACAACAATGTATTTGCTCTAGTTTTTGCACTGGCTCAGACTTGTGCAACTAAGTCAAACCAGCATTAAAGGGAAGCTTGAAGCACTTTGTAAGACATCTGAGTTCGGTGCAAACTTCCACAGCATTTTGGCTTGTTAAATAAGTAATCACACTAATCTTGGGCGAAAGTCAACATAAACTGCATTTATTTTGAAAAATATGTTCAGCCATTATAGAAGGGCATGCATTGAGCCTTTCTTCCACCTGTAACCTGTCCAAACCTTCGTGGTGCCATCGTTGGCATCCCCAAGTCAGCCTATTGGCGAGCAAGGGTTATCAGACCCAGCTGATGACGTCACTTTTGCTAGTCTTTTTCTCCGTTCTTTCGCTCTGCTTTGCTCTGTGCGCAACAATGAGAGGGGCTAGGCCGAAATTTTAAGTAACGACTACGACGCTGCTACTAACAAGATTAATAGGAAACTTTGACTTGACTCGGGACCTCTTTGGCTGGGTCTTTGGTGGCTCATGGACTGGGGAGCGGAGTTTGCGGATAAGTGTCCCAGCATGTTCCTACTTGGCGATATGTTCCGCTTAGCATATCCAGTTCAATTCTAGCAGCCCAACACGGTAGCCTAGCTACAGCCGTTAGACCAAGGCGTAATTCAAACATAGTCTAGATTGTGTTTACCATTTAAAAAGTCCAGGCACGTCCGTCAATTAGCCCATCCACAGGCTTTCGGAGATAGTCACGAGAGCCTGCAGCTTATCTTGGGCAGCTTACTGTCAGCCACTCTGTCCCTCTGTGCACACTGCCACTTCATGAGCTCCCACTGAAGAAAAGAAACAGAATCTGGAAATTGTGATGACTGCAATGAGAATATCCCAGCAGCAGATGCTACGGTATGGTGTCTGGAATGCGCTTCTGCTCTCCTTAGCATTCTATACCACCCATGCATTAAAAGTTGCCTCTAAGCGACACCATTAAATGACGCCACTGTAGCCGGAATGTCCTGCTGTCGGATGACACCACCCAGGCAGTTGGTTGTAAAACTTCTGGCAAAAAATATGAGCTAAAGGGAAACGTCATTGCTCTCTCAACATCCAAAATCTTGGCTGCAAAAGCTTCTGTGGACTATCAAGCTGAGGGATATTCTCTCCCCCACAGCAGGAACTACCTCAGCAGCCTTGATGTTCACAACCTGTAAACAAATCCCATGGAAAGTCGATTCAGGAGCAACTGGGATAGCTATAGAGAAAAGCTCTCGCACTATGAAACTATTCCACAAATCTGCCATAAGCAGCAGCACTTCATTTAGAGTAGAAAAGTTTGTCTTCTTCGTACATTTCGAGATAAAATTGTATCTCTGGATTTTCTAAATACTCTAGTTTCCAAGCAGATATTTACGTTGGCAGCCTGACTGAGTTCCTGAGTGTAAAGTTTTATGTGTCACGCCACAAGTGTCTTTTTTCTGACATTCAGACATAGGAAGGCTGAATTTTCCTGATCGATGGTGATTAGGGTGGAAAGCTTCAGACTTTTCCAATCGCCAACTTCCTCAACATTACTGTTTTTCCAGTTCATAGACACCCCGCACGAGTTTGAGTTGGGTACCAATGGTCATTAACAACTGCATGAATCACCTGTACAGATAAGCGGTAACTACTGGGTGTATCAAGGAGTGGTCAGGCTCTTTAAATTGACTGCAAAATTCGGTTTCTTAACCTACCACACTACGACTTTCTGCAGCGTTGCCCACAGATGGTGCATTTGTTTTCTAAAATTTGCGAAGTGCGAACTTACCTGAGGGAAAGTAAAGAAAGAAAAAGGCTTAGCTCCTATGGAAACGCAGCGAAGCCACCGGTCTTCAAACAATGTGGCGCCGTTTCGCACGGGAGAAAAGAGATGGCGCAAGCAGTCGCGACGCCAGCTGCCGCCAACGAACCAGCATCTGGCGCCGAGAGCCGGCGTTTTTAGCAGACTATCTTTTCGACTCAAAAGCGGCGCGCGTTCCGCAAGCGACGACAGTTGCAGAAACCGAAACAGGCACGGTAACAACAAGGAACGGCAAAGCAAACGACATAAGTACCACGAAAAAAGTTGAAATAACCCGACAAACCATTTTTTAATCGAGTATGTGTCCATTCAGTATGTTTTATTGGTCAGGATGATAAAATATTGCATTGGCAACTGATATCAGAAGAGCTTGTTCCGCTTTTGAGTCGAAAAGACTGTCTGCTAAAAACGCCGGCTCTGGGCGCCGGACGCCTCGTTCGGTGGCGGCAGTTGGCGTCGCGAGTGCTTGCACAATCTCTTGTCTCCCGTGCGAAACGGCGCCGTATTGTTTGAATACCTTTTGCTTCGCTGCGTTTCCATAGGAGCTAAGCCTTTTTCGTTCTTTACTCTTTCCTCAAGTAAGTTCGCTCTTCGCAAATTTTTCAAAACAAATGCTCTATCTGTGGGCAACGCTGCGCCAAGTCGTAGCGAATAGGATAAAAAACAAATTTTCCGGACGATTTAAAGAACCTGGCCGCTCCTTGGGACACCCAGTAGTAATACACAACACCATAAAACTACTGTAAAACACCAAGCGTGCACCAGTGTCGGAGTAAGCGCTAAACCCCACTGTTGAAAGATTTCAACTCATCAAAAAAGATATTAAATGGCCATTTCCCTCCTTTGAATGCCGCGTTGGATTTTTCCGAAGTTTGGCAACCAATAAATGTCAAACCAACGAAGCACATGGGTGTGCAACATGTACGACAAGTGGGACAATGGGAACCGGGACTCCCAGTTGTTTCCGTATACCGGTTGATTAGCGAGCAGGGGTGGGAATAATGCCCAGGACCTCTGGCTTCTGCAGCGCAATCTTTCGCTACACGTGTTCTGAGCTGTGGTGCGCCGTGAACCCCTCCCCCCCGCCCCCCCCCCTATGGCCAGCCGTAACTGAATACAATCCAAATGAAATGTGACTTATCGCCATGGCTTGTTTCTATTTTAGTATATCACTCCCGCGCGGTGCTTTTTCACCACCACAAGACGTATGAATGACCTCAAAACACTGAAGTGCTAATGAAATTTCTTAATGTTGCTATTTGGGCCAGTTGGTTCGTGATCGTGACAAGCGCCGAAAAAATAGACAGGGACAGGAAGTTGACGTAAACACTGGCGCACTCGCGGCTAAGATTTATTGAAAAACAATATCTTAAATAGCCAGAAAAAACGTCAGTCATGGCTGCAACCGGTGTCGCCCTCTATGGAGAAATTTATTTTCTCGCCGATAAGGTCATGGATGTGTCAGTTGTACATTTCGTGAATTCGGCTTCCATCTCAAACGCCTCGTGTAGCTTTCTAGATACTTTATATGGGTATCTGGCCAAAAATTTAGTGTCATCAAATGGCGGGAGCAAGGGCAGCGGCTGCAGTGCATGGCCGCTTCAGCCGCTAACTTTGCTCTTGAAAAAGACAAATGCAAAACAAAACACCACAAAAAATTCACAGAATGCACGACCGGAGTTGTGTACGAAATCCCGATGTCATACGGTTCTGTACACATTGGTAAGACAGGTTAATGTTTTGACGATTGCGCCCGCGAAAATGACGCGGCAACACGAGCAACCCCCATCAGGACATCTGGCAAGGCACTGAAGCCGCTGCCTTTGCTCCCAGTCATTTGACGACTCAAAATTTTTGGCCAGATAAAGTATCTAGAGAACTGCACGAGGCGTTTGAGACTAAATCCAAAGGCACCAGGGTGTACAAGTTACAGAGCCATAAACTTATCAGCAAAATATTATGAATTTCTTGAGTTGTAGTAATGACTGACGTTTTTCTCGGCTATATAAGATATCGTTTTTTCTTTAAATGTTAGTTGCGAGTTGGCCTGTGTTTACGTCAACTTCTTTGTCCCTAACTAGTTTTTCGGCGCTTGTCTACGATTATGAAATTTGCAACATTTCCTGAATCGACGCTGCCCCTCTGTGTCAGTTGTAAGACAACTAAAATTCTAGGAGATTGACCATGGTGAAATATACCCTGTAAATCTGTGTGAGTGCTTCAGTCAAAGTCGTTGCTTACGTCCAAAAACACAGAATGTTGGCAGGTACCTAGAATGTGAGCAACCAATGTGGGTTTTATGTTATTCTGGGCTCGCTTTTGTTTTTCAGTTGGCTTAACTGCGTGCTTGCGTTTCTTGTTTTTTTTTTGGTACATGCACGGGTGTATTTCTACCTTCACGACTGACTATATATCTTCCCTCTCCCCCCTCCCCTGCAATAATGCCTTCGGGCACTGCAGGGTAACCCAAAAAGAAAGATGTGAATGTGCCTGCTTGCTCGGCAATCCCAAGTCAACTCCCTCAACTGCGATCCTTTGTAGAAAAAGAGATGCACTCTAGCAACTGCGTGGCTGACACGCCAAAACCTAAACTGAAACCGGGACAAAATGAAGTTCAGAACTACATAGTGTGCTAACACAGAGCCATTGGCACTGCCTGCCTTCTCCTCCCTAGCTTTCTTTTATTGCCACAGAAAGTTCTGCTAAAGAAAAGACAGGTTACTCTTTTGTTCTAATTCAGAAGAGAAAATCGAAGGCTTTAGTAACAAACACAAACCACTGCTAATCGAGCACCTTATAAACTGCTTCTTTGTAAAAAAATAAAAAAACATTCACACTTTGTTTTTGTGTTTGCGCAATTAACTAGCTCTGCAAACGGCAGCTATTCGAAATTCCGTGGTCAGACCAAGCAAGGGACCACCTGATCATGGACACCTACCAACTATCGTACCTACCAAGTGCCCATCCCCCAGCTCTCCATGATTATCTCCAATCTAAAGTTGGCGTTTGTTCGGTATTTTACAGTGTGTATTGTTCTTGGTTGTTTAGAAAAACAAAATGTCATATAATCCGGCAGGGACCTACGCAAGCAGTGGATGGGCCCTGTTTCACCTGTTACAAAGCTTCCTGTCTCGAATGGCAGTAGTGAAACGGGTAGAGCTGATACGCCTGCACCCCCTTGCCGAGTTGATAGCTGCTATCCGGACTGGTAGCTCATCGGCAGCTTCTAGTCAGCTGCAGTATTTTTGTCATCGTACAGACTTCAACATCATGAATAAGACTCCGACTGACATTCTGGAACAAAAAAGGAACCAGACCTTGCTTCACTGATCAACAAAAGAACAAGTGCAACATTACGCTTCTCTTGTCGTCGACAGTGCAAAGACCATGATGACACCACCATTATACTCAACCAAGTTGAAACAAATGAACTTCTGCATGAAGTAATTGTATTAAAAACAGTGTGCTCTGTGGAGCTTAGATACCTACTGGTACCTTAAAAATGACGGGAACTTCAAAACAAATCCAACACCATCTAGAGATATCACGGCTCGCTTGATTGGCACATCTCTAATGAAAAATATACCAGGCAATCCTGGGGTGACATCAGAAAATCCTGGTGGGACACCAGAATATCTGGTGTGCCCAACAGCAATGAGCACACCAGCCTGGTGTGCCCACCAGCAATGCTGGTGTATCGAGCACATCAGCCTGGTGTGCCCACCAGAAATGCTGGTGTACCCACACACCAGCCTAGTGGGCACACCAGGAGAGTCTGGTGTCACACCACAAGGGCTCATGGGCCCACCAGGCAGCCTGGTGTGCACACCATGCAGTTTGATGTGACACCAGAGTCTCTTGGTGTGCCCACTGGGCAACCCAGTGTGCACACCAGCCTGGTGTGTTTGGCCCATCAGATCGTCTGAAAAGGCCACCATGACCGATAGACGATATAGTCTGCTGGGTGAATTTGCCAGGCCAACTGGCACAGCTGGAAAGATGTTACAACATGCAGGATTTACATCAATTATGTAATCCAATGCCATTTGGTTCAAATTCAAATTCTTTATTTCTCTCCACTTGGAGAGGGGAGGCAGAGAAAAAAGCAAATCAGTGTTGCTTGACAAGCCTCTGCCCCCACACAGCAGCAGAGAGAAAAGCACACATACATATCTAAACACTATTAACATAATTACCAACAATATAGGTATCAAAGATGGCAAAGAAAAAATAAGCTAAATCATACACTCACTTCATGCTCTAACTACGCAGAGAAATACTTATGAAAGCTCCCGTAACAAAAACAAAACACACCTCTTTTCGAATCCCACTCAAAATTTTTATGTTCAATTCACTGCAACAATTTAAAAGACGCGGTAATGTACATCTCAACATTTGATTGCCGTAACTGGTCCTGGAGAGTGGTACTGACCATATATCCGCCCAATGAGTACTTGTCTTCCCTGAACTCAAGGTGGGTGATGGATAGGAATAAATGGTGATGACATAAGGACGTTTTGTATGGTAATTGGTAACTTGCACAATATTGAATTTTTCAAACAATGGTTTCGTATGGCTATCATAGGCATGAGTGTGGCATATTATATGAATCACTCTTTTTTGGAGAATATCTATTTGTTGGATATTTGTCAGTCGTATTTCCCTATACTAAGAAGCAATAGCTATAGAGCGTAAAAAACAGAGTTGTAAACAAGTATCATAACGGAGCTGGGAATCATGTGACGATATCTGTATAGTCTTACCCACACCTGCAGTACTCTAAATTTATATAGACACCAATGGTTTTATTGTTCTTTATTTTATATTAAGCATTCTACAAAACTCCTGTGACAATGACTTCCAGACCAAAATTCAGATCTTGTGAGTTCCCTCAAAATTTACCAGAAAAAGTTCAATTGATATGAATGAGTTGCATACAGGTTAATTTTGTCATGAACATCTTTGTTTCGTACAAGCTTTCCAATGGGACACTAGGCATCACTTTTAGGCTCACAATGCCCTTTAAAATAGGTGGTTAGCCTATCTTTTAAGCCTTAAGGAATGCAACCTCAAGTGACAGATGACCATCCAGGTGGCAGTAGCCAGTCATCGCTGCATACTTTCTGGGGTCGACCTGGCCAGGGACAAGCACTCAGTAAGTAACACATGGTGACATGTGCGACCTGGGATTCTTAGCACTTAATCGTTTTCATAACGATTGGGGTTGTCTGAAATGTATGACTCAAGGCACTGTTCAATAAATACACACTGAGAAGAAAAATCGTGTTCAAAAACAAACAGAGTTGTTCATTTGGGGGAGGATGGCGGCAAATCTGCAAATGAGCTGTTCCAAACCTGCTGTCTGATGTTATGAGCTCTTGGCAAACAAATGCAATAGAAGGCCCATCAAAAGAAAAAATGTGCTTCACTTCGCAGTATGTCCCATCACGCATTTTTACATACTTTGAACAGGTCTTCTCGGGTCGCTTATACTGTGAGCTGTGTATGACGACATTGTTTACGCGAGCTCTTAGGTACTCTGTCAAGGTTGGACAAGATCCCAGTGAATTGGACAAACATGTCCTGAATGTGAAGTGGAAGCTGAGCCACTATGGGTACTGGACTACCAAGTACACATGTAGAATCCCCCTAGCTTTCTTGCTGAAAGCTCATCACATCTTTTCTTTAGGTGACCTGGCATTCTGACAAGGCGTGAAACGGAATTAAGGCTTGTCTCCATTACCAACCTCTCGGCTATCTGCAGAGGCACCCCTTTTGCAGCAGAAATCAACTTCAGCACTGCGCCATTTCCACCTTCGAAAACGAAGTTTGAAGTTGCCCATAACGGGCCTAACATTTCTACACTTCTTGACAGGTGCAACAACTGGTGGACATTAAAGGTTGCTGCAGTTTCACCATAAAGAGCAATCAAGTCTGCCACAAACTGCTCGAGCAGTCTTTGAGCCCTCCTGACATGAGCAACTTGCACTGTTGTCTGAAGAAGCAAGAACACTGATTCGGAAAGCAACCCCAGGTGCAACACATACCTCCAAGGAAGAATGCCCTTAAGGCACGGAAGGGCGTAAAACAACAGCCAATATTTCCACTGGGTTGCTTTCCAGAAGGACCGCTCACTGACACTCTTAGGGAGCCTTGTGAATGACAGAGGAGGACTGATGAGCGCCATGCAGCTGTCCAGGTCGCGGACCCTGTTGCCGATGTACCAAGCAGTGCCTGTTGCTGACAACCATAGCTCCATCAGCTGTGGCACAACGCCCTCTAACACGCAATGCATATAATCAGGTGGCACACCCCACACCATGTCCAAAGCACGCAGCTCCGCAACCGGGGAGAGTCCTTTTATGCCATCAACAACTGCACTCTTGCCTTGGCGGACCGCAGCTTTCATTGATTGAAGCACAGTCTGATGAGTGCGCTCAAGCATACCATCCTTCTCGAAGGGGTACTTTACAGTGCCTGGAAAAGAAAAATATTTGTCAAATTAAACATTATTATTTTTGGTGCAATACAATATTCTGACAAAAATATATTTGTCAAATTAAACAATAATACATTCTGCAAAGTAACCATGAAAGTAATGCGAGATACAGTTTTAACTCCATAAATGGCATTCTTTGCACGTGCGGCCAACCTACTACAGCATTAAAAGGATGAGGTGAATTGGTTACAGAGGCACACGCCAATGTACCTTCCACTGTACTAATGGCATGCTTTGGGCATGGTGACCAGAATGCCGTCACATAAAAACTACACATAGACATTCATGAAATTATGTCCCTTATGGCAACCTAGCTTCATCCCTAATGAGGATGCAGGTTGCCAGAAGAAGGCTAGCATTAGGCCAGGAGATGCCTCTTGTGTAATTCTGACATGTTGCTGCAATCCGGTGGTCAAATACACCAAATGCCAGAAGTAGTTTCCATGCAGTATCTAAATATAGGAATACAATTTCGCATGGTATTCCTATCAGGCAGTATAGATGCATAGTTAACTAAGTACTATACCTTTATTACATGAAATTCTAATAAACAACCCAAGATTTGCAAGTAAATTATTTCAAGAGGTGCATGCCAACGCAACAGGTGATTGACCAAAAGGTTACATTGCACTCTATGCAGGTGACATCATTAGTTGCCACTACATACGCTGGGGCTCATGAGCCTCCAAATCTACTGTGTCTGCCTTTTCACTGCTGTCCAGTAGGTCGCTCATGACTTCTCTCCTTTTCCTCCATATGCATTGACATGATTACATGAAATAAAATATTCAAAAATCTAAAATGCATTTACTGATATTCCATCTGGCTGCGTTTCATGAGCCAAAACATTCAGAACCTTACGTGCTCTCATGTGAAATCATCTGGAACGGGGGCATGCACAATATAATAACTTATTATTATTATTGCTGTACTACAATGCCAGAATTGTGTGGCAAGGACAAAGAATGTAGAAATGTGCAGTCACAGCAAGCACAAGAATCTCCCTTCAAAGTTCTGTTTGTAATGCCACGCATCACATCATGTCATGGCATCTTTTGTGCACCCTACTACATGGTGAACAGATGCAGTATGACCAAGTTTGGTTTATGACTGTGTTTACTTTGAAGACAATGAAATAAGTGTGTCTTCTTAATATGTCATAAGAAATCACTTGCAGTGTAACAATTTACATTCAGTTGTGCTTGAAAGTATAGTTACTGATTTCATATCCTGTACCTCCGAAGAGTTTGATTTATAAGGGCCTTTAACATACTTTTCCTTGATTATTAGTACTATTTGAAGCGTCCAAACATTTCTTGAGGGCAACAGATAGTCACACTCTTCGCTCCTATTGTAGCCTCTCAAATTACAACATAACTGCTACATGCATTGATCTACTTTCATGCAACATACCTTCGACAAGGGTCCCCTTCTGGAAACACCAAGAGCAGCCATAGTATCCATTGAACTGTTTCCTGTTGAGGACAGCTGCTCTTGCAGGAGAGTCGACACAGCAGCAGAGTGCAAACACACGTGACCTCACTGTTTGACCTCCATACTCCCACACCAAAGTTCCAACCTTGTTAAGTTCACTCGTGAAACGCCTCAGAAAGAGGTGCATTGGGGGGTGTTCTTTCGCGAACCAGATTGCACTCACTATAATGTGCCTCCATCGCAAGAAGACTGGCAGTTCGTTGATGGTCATTTGGATGGGCCACACGGACGCTTTACTTGACTTGAAGACGGGTGAACCATCGCTGTTGAATGATATTGTGATGTCATAAAGTGCCATGTTGAGCTTGTCACGCATGGCCTTGTACAGGCTGCCATCGGTGATATCCGAATAGCACGCTGATTGTGCTGACGCTGCTAGTCTTGACAAGTTGTCTCCAAGCGCCTGTCCCACGTCCTTCAGCATATGCTCCAGCTTCTTCTTGATATCAAATGTGAGAAAAAGCACCCATTCTTGATTAGGACCTGTGAAGAGTACGTCTTCCCACACTCGCCACATGTAAAAGGCGCATTTGCAGAGCTTGACGAACCCAGGTAAAAGTGGCAGCCTTCACAAAAAAGTTCAGCGTTACCATTTTGTTCTTTCTGATTTCCCAGAGCTTCCTGAACGCATATTTTGAGCCGGGCAGAATCACTTCTCCAAAAACGGTGTTAACTAGCTTCAAAAGCCCATCCACTTGAACCCAGGACAATCCTGCGGAGACGACGTAAGTCAGGATGAGCAATATAGCTTGAACCTTCAGGGTTTCTTGATGTGGAAGTTTCTCATCTGCATACTTCTTTAGAAACTCGTGCACATCTGCATCCGGATCTGCACAGGCTTCTTCTTGATTAGGTGACGATGGCACTTCATCACCCAATGAGGATTCATCACCCGATAAGCAGTTATCACTCGATGAGGATTCATCAGCTGACGAGGATTCTTCGCCCATTACCGTTTCTATTTCATCATCTGAAGAGGCATCATGGTCGTCTGCTGCAGTAGAAGGGTCACTTCCTGGCCCATCAGATTGAATCTGCAATGGAAAGGAAGCAAAAATGCATTCAAAATATGTTGAAAAAAATGCTTTATGAATGAGCACTTTAACGCTATTGTTAGCAATGGGTAAATTAATAAAGTGAGAAAGTATTAATGAAAATGCTGCACTTCATTATTTGCTGTAGCTTCATTATGCTTTTTTTATAAATTGTGTAAGAAATATAGACGATCGGGGAAGTGTAACTTCAACAAACAGCGTCTTCGGGGTGTGCATTTGCTATACCACCTGAAGCCGAAACATAATGTGCCAAACAGAAGAGAAACATAAAAAATGCTACGTTTTGTGGGCGGATGCCTTCACCAACTCATTGTTCATAAACATGTGTGGGTTTGACCACGGGACCTGCATCAACTGCGCATGCGCAGGAGCTCTTTCTAGATGAGCGAAGTGTCTGGACATGAGCACTATAGACAGCACCACTGCATCCAAGCTGTCTGCTGGACACATTTTGGTTTTGTGTATTTTGCTTTATTGGCACATTCTGATTATATTTTTGTATCCGTATGCTTGATTACAAGCTAAATTTAACCAAATGAGCACATAAAAAAGTGTCCGCGTCCGACATGAAAAAGATAAATGTGCCAGTGCACGTTTTAAGCAGTTTGTTTTCTCCACCAGTAGCAGCTAGGTTTGAGTCTCCTCTAAATGAGAGATTTTTGTCGCCTCAAATATCAACTTCAATGCTTTCTAAAATAAAAAATAATTTTATGCAGTGAGTTGGTATTTGTCTAGCTCAGCGTATGCCAAACTGTGATGATGCAACCTTCATATTTTATAGAAATATCGAAAAAATCTTAACTCAGTCAAGAGTTATAAATGGGCAGACATGAAATTAAGCCTATTGTAGTTCAGAGTTGTTTTTGTGGGCCATCAGCTAAAACAGAGAAAGGAAAAAAGAATGTCATTCTCACTTGAGCCTCATTTCCTCATCTGTCCCATAAATTGTCTCAATGGCTCACAATAATGTTCCTATGGTGACCTGTAATTCGCTTAACTTCATGTCGGCCCAGAGAAAAGTTAGTTTCTATTCTGAATAAAAAAAAAGCACACAGCGCACAAGATGAAGAGCGTTTGATTTAACAAAAAAGTGCAAAGGAAAGAAAAAGTTCTCATCACCTTCTATTGTGCTGGTATGCGTCTCCGACTGGTGTGTTTACCATCCGATACATCTCATGTACCAAAAATGGTCCCCAAATGGAAACAAATGACGTCACTGAAACCTGCTGCACATTTTGTCGGTCGTCGCAACCCTGGCAGTTTTCCGCTAAACTTCTGGCGTGAAGGGGATCAGATGCTAGGGTCGCTGTCGTCGCAGTGTCCGAACTCGTGACTGCGTAGTGTCCGTCGAATGTCTGGCTACAGAACGAGCAATAGCAGGACAGGCGTCTGCCATGTGCACCCCTCCTGCTGGGCCACCGCCAGGGGCGTGACCGGCGACTCAATGTGTGACCAACGACGTCATCAGGCAGAAAACGAGGGACCAAAAATTATGGCCCGGTAAACACACCAGTCGGAGACATGTCCAGGCACTGTACTATTGTTCCTTGTTTTTGTCTATCAAACGTTCCAGTGGCCCATGATAATGTTTTCTTGCTTTGAGAAGAAAACGCTTAACATTATGTCAGCCCAAAGATATTTTTGTTTTGTTTTATCTAACTTTTGACTGAAGCAAATTATTTCTTTGATTTTTTTCACAAATTAAATACACCACGTAGCCGAACTTGTGAGGTAAATAGATATTTTCCTAGGATGCCTACATGTCTGTCTGTCTCAGGGTGAAGACATCCATTGCTGCCCAGAATGTGCCAGCGCGTGACGCTCTCGCGCACTCGGTGCGCGACTTGGGTGGTAAAATGGCATATATGCATTAGCTGAAGCTACGCGCTAGAGCTGAGTGACACCGGATTGCGCACACTTCAAAACGCATAAAAAAACTATTGGGCGGAAAAATGGCTGAGATGTCACCACTCAAGCAAAAGCGCGCGTGTGTATGAAGGCACTCTATCTTTTCCCGAATCGAAGCGCCCCTGGTGGCATGAGATGAATTCTGGGTACCAGTTGACCACTTAGTTTTGGTTTCAGTTTCAGATTTTGTCATGATCATTGTGTTGTGACGGAACACACTGCTTGCGTTTTCATTGCTGTGACTTCCTACAAGTGTACAATACTGTAGGCATTGCCGAGAGATACCGAAAAAAACACTTGGCAGTGTTTTTTTGGGTTCCAATGTGCTGGATTTTTGGCAAAGGTAGGCAAATGTAGAACGATGGATTGCAACGTCCCTACTGGTGCCCCTGTCCTCGCAAGCACGTTCGCATGCATGTGAAGTGAAGAGTTATGCAGTCTTGGTTGTTCACGTGCTTCACTGCAGGAGTACAGACAGCGGCTGTCTGATCGAAACTGAAACCATGCCACTCCGCTCCGTGGCCAACAAGTTTCCAGCTTGCAACACGTGCAGTGTTGCATGGAGAGATTTTTGAAAGTGGCCTATTACAGTGCTGTACCTTACAAATCCAATTTTTAGCGATATATTGAATTCTCTGCCTGACATCTCGACCACCACACAAATTCTGGTTTCGCAGCACGTGAAATGTTTGTCATCCCATACGCAGCGGACCCAAGTTCAAACTACAATGTTAGCTTCTTTCTTTTTTCTTTTCTTGAACATTTTGTCAGTTTGATACTTTAGACCCATGTTACGGATAAAAGAAACAGGACGCGGGATGCCCAAAAAAACATGATTTTCGTGTAAGGCTCGTCGAATTATGAGGCGCTGGAGAAATGCAGCCTTCTGCGTTAAGTCCTTATTTCGAACTCTTTTTGTTCACCTTCCGCCCATTGAAAAGCACGCGGGAAGGGCCTTAGAACGCACCTGGTATCGCTGCGCCGCGGCGTTGTTCCGCAAGATAAAGTTCGTCTCCGTTCCTCGCCGTCACCATGGCAACGAACGCCGAATGACTGGAAGCACGCACGGTACCACCGCGTGAAGCCAGCAACAGCTGACGCTATTTTACGAACACCGTCTGCTAGCCAAAGCCAAACGCGGTATGTGAAATCAACCGCCTCCGCCGGTGCACGATCGCCGTCGGTGATCGAGCACCGGCGGAGGGACGAGCAATTCTAACTGACGTGGTACAGTCTCCAGCAATATGAAATATCCACTCGGAACGCGTGGCCGAGGCGGTGGCCGAGAGGGGCGCAGTGCACTATTTGGACAGTTCCATGTTGCTCAGAGGGAGGCTTGCTCAACGCTGAACTGCTGTTGGTTATTTGGGTCACTGCGCACATTTTTCCATCCAGAATTAAATGTTGCTAACTCAAACCTCTTAGCTGTCTGTAAGCATCTTTCGTGCTTTTATTCTTTCAATTTTAATTATTTAATTTTACAATGTGCTTGTACTAACCAGACTAGCCTATACTCAGTGACAAATCAAGATCAAAGAGTGAGTAAAACGACGGTGGGAAAGGAGAAAACGGATGGGTAGTCGAAGGTGAGAGGAGGAAAACCTCCTATTCTACCTTCCGTCTGCTTTCTCCTACCTGGCCTTCGTTTCCCTTGCCCTTTGTTACTGGCCTGTCACTGACTATAACTATTTAGCAATTTTACAATTGCATAAGGAGCTAAAGTTTTTCATGCAAGTTTGGATTCACATTGAATAAGAATTTATAATGAACAGCCTTATACCGCGACAAGCTGTTTTTCTTAGGGCATCGTCCGTAGAGTCGCTGTCCACATGTCCAGCAGGCCTCCTAGCCCTTTCTTATCTTGGGGATACCTCCGGTCCGTCAGTCCCAATTGGATGTTCAGGCAGCTACGACCCCGTGATCTGAAGCGCGCTGCAGCGTGGCTGCATGAGAAAAGATCATGTCAATCTCAATTATACGCTCAAATAAAAAAAGAAGAAATCGCCAACCTAATGTAGGAGTGAAGATTCTTCACAGGGTATTTCGACCAAGTCCATGTAATTTGTTCTTTCTCTAAAATTGAATTGAGGACCTGCTGCTTTTGCTTGTAAGGTGGCCAGTAGGAGATAACTTGCTCTGGCTTCATCACCAGCCAGCACTCGGAGACGACGTATGCGCTCCCTTCATTTAAAAAGTGCACGACGTGGTAGCTATAGAGAAGTGTGAAATCAATACGCATTCTACCAGAATACTAGAGCCTATTTTAGTCAGCTTGAGCAATGTTGGGCCCGCCAGCAACCGCTAACAATGCTGCCAGATTTGTTTTTTCGGGTGGAAATTCGCTAAACAAATTTTAAAAATATGTGCTTACGAATCCAGGTTTCTGATACAAGCATGACACACTCAACTCATAAAGAAACTGTAGCAGAGATCCAAAATACATACTCTCGCTAAACAGTCACGTCGAACCTTCAGCGAGACGCAAAGCGTCTGCACTTGACTCGCAGTGGATGACATCTTTTCGCCACGCGATTAGAAAAAGGAGCTCGCTGTCACTCACCAGACGCGGCCACAAACTGAACAGTGAACACGCTACACATAGGAGCGAAGCGAGAGGTCCCCGATTTTCGCTCAAATGGCGTTGTTCGTTAAAAAGACATTCACTCATGTGATATTATCAATTACCACTAAAAAATCAATTATAAAAACATCACTAAAAATAATTATTAAAAAAATCAATTATAAAAAATTATCACAAAAAAATTTAGTATTAAAAAATATTAAAAAACGTATCACAGCAAAAAAGCAAATATTTATTTTCAGCGATAATTGTAAAAAAGGTACGTGAAAATGTCGCAAAAAGCTTGACGAAAAAAAAAATACATGTATACCCACTGAGGATCGAACCCGGAGATGCTGCGTGAAAGGCGGACACCCTACCAGTGAGCTACTCCCGAACTCGTATATCCTCATTTTTACAGTTCGTGTTATACGAGGCCCACCCAACATGACAGCTGCCGATAGTTTTTACTTTCTAGGTTTGTTAAGTCGGTAGCCGGCAAAATCTCCACTTCCTATTAACAATCATACAATCATGTGGCTTCAGCAAAATCTAAAACGTGCACAAGGGCCGCTGACATGCCGCCGACCGCCTGATTTTGCCATGACAAGCCAGCGGCCCCAGCTTCCACGACCCTGCGAACTAGGCGAGCTGCGACCACAGTGTCACCGCTTTCGTCGTTCGAACGGACGGGACCGCCTTTCTAGAGCGCCGCTAAAGCGGAGCTTGTCAACTCAGCCGATCTAGTAACGTTGCTTCTAACCCTATGCCCACTGCGTTCCAATCACTCTGCAGAAACGGTCTAGTAAACACGGAGTAACAGAAAATGGACTTACTCCTTGCTCAGCGTATTCATAACCTCTCCTCTCTGGACGCAGCGAGCTATCCTGGGTGACTTGAAACGTATAAAAACCGATAACAAAGCTTCTCAAATCGTCGAACCTCGAACTGCTCGGGGTCAAGAAAGGCCTGATGAGTCCACCACCCACGGTGGTCCATCACTAGCGCGACACGATCGAGTGGATGGGTGGATAATGAAAAAATAGGCTTACTTTTTGCAATGCGAGATAGTTCGCGCCCCCTGTCGGAGAGCTATCACCGCACAGGGAATGGATGACCTCTGGGAAGGGATGTAGGACTAACATGAAACAATTTTAAAACATAAACAAGTAATGGCGGAACTTCCTGAGGCCGAGATAACTTCCGGTTGACCACCTTCATCTGTGGCTGTGTTACAAATCCTACCCAAATGAATCCGAGTTACTCCGGCGGATCGTATCACGTGACAGCACAGATTGAAAAACGCTGGACGTGGGTAGGTTCTTACTCCAGGGTAACCCTTACCCTGGAGTAAGATTGAGTAAATTTTGAACACGGCCTGTATGTTTACTAGGTAAGCAGGAATGAGCAGCGCACCTTTTTTAAGTTTTTCTCGGTGGAAAATTGCAGAGGCTATGTCGAAAACCGGACGTAAGATAGATCGGTGTGTGTTTCTGGACCATATGGCGCCAAGAAAAAGCACCGCAGCTCGTTTTATTTGGCCTCCGTGGCCAAAGTTACGTAGTCCTACGTGACGGGCCAGTGGAAATTTGTCTACACGTGAGATATTCAACGAAGTTAGACGCCCACGAATCAACCGAGGCATCGGCATGTGATTTTTTTGTGTTTTTAGTGCACGGAAGAGCGTGTGTGAGAACTCCATCGCTTCGTCAACTGCGCGGCGTCGCCGTGAGTGTTCGAGCTCGGCAAAGCGAAACTGCGCTACGCCTGTCGGAAGTAGCTAAAGGAAAGTGCGCAGGATTGTGCAACTGGCGCTCGATCGTTCGCTGGAAGAAGCAAGCGGTGCGTTTTCGTCGACGTGTAGAGATATCGTGATTGGGACAAAGCCTTCGCAGTGTGTATAGTATGATTGTATCGCTCGTTCCCCACAAACAGCTAGCGGCGTGTTTTCGACGAAGAGTGGAGATCTCGTGATTACGACAATGTCGGCCTACCACGGCGATCCCGATATTCACGCGGATACAGGTGCAGACGCGGACGTCAAAAGGCGCTTTTAGATTTTATTACCCAAGTGACAAGGTAAGAAAACGAATTTCGCTTCTGATTTGTTACGATCACGGGAGACATATTGCACATGTTGGAACCATTCTGTTGGGGCTGACACACACAAGCGCTGTTGTGTTTGATGACATGGGGAGTAATAAAATCGAAGGGATGGTACCGATGGTGTTTCACGCTTTGCTTTAATCATGTCACGAAGAGACGCTTTATTGCGTGTTGAAAAGAAAATATGGCTCTCGAGCTTCGAAAATTAACGTGTCTGAAATTATAGCAAAACCAAAACATTCAAAAGTAGTTTTTTTTTAGATTGTTTGTGGGTTTTGCTGGAGTTTCTTCAGGACTCGCATAAACCGTCTGTTTACAATTCATATGCACACGAAAAGCAACGTCATCAAGAAATTCTGCTATAGGATTAAAACAAAAAGACGAAATGACTTTTTTATGTATTAAATGTTTAATGCAGTACCAAGTTTGTCTGTACTATGAAAACCTGCGTTCAGGTTAAAATAAAAAGTTATTTCTGGGCGTATACTAATTAATCTTTCAATTACCCTTTATTTGCTTAAGAAATCAAGCTTGATTCGTTCGATAAAGTTCTTTCGCTGCACGGAAGAGTCGGATATGGATGCGTCTCCATTATTTCACCCAATATTGTTTTAACCATGGCTTAGTTTGAGAGTTTTTTGCTCTGCACATGCTGCCATTAGCCGAATTTGCTTTTTTTGTAGTCATTTGACGACGTCCTGACTGCTACCAGTCACCTTGAGGTTTCCTCAGGCTAAGGAGACCAGACTTCTGACAATGATTTTACCCAATATTTTGTAACTGTGTCTTATATAATTTGTTTTTTAAGTGATATAACCAGAGTGTCGAACCGGAACCGAACCGAACCGAAAACCGGAACCGAACCGTTATTTTTAGCCGAACCGGAACTGAACCGAACCAAAATCTTCGCCGCCATCTTGGAACTGAACCGGAACTGAACCGGAAAATATATAACGGTAACCGGTTCAAAACGGTTCACGGTATTTTTTTGTGTCAATAATGCATGTTTGAGAAATGAAAATCGGCAACTTTGTTTCGGTGTAGTGATCAGATTGTCATATACCAAATTGCAATATTTGAAAATTCTGGGTTTTTGTGGTTCCTTTGTATTGGCACTATGATAAATCATGTGTCACGTGGTCACGCGACATCATGGTGCTCAAGACTTGCTGTCAAGTAATGTCACGTCACGTGGCCCCGCGACAAAGTCACGTGACTTTCTGCGTCAAGTCGACTTAAATAGGCTGATCTCATCAGCCAGTTTGGCTACGCCAGCGCTGTCGCAATGCATCGAGGGAACTTTAGTCTTTCTGCACGAACGGCAAACTCGCAGGAGCTCTGCGCGTGCAGAACAACGAGGTGTCACGAGCTCTCTCGGGTGTGGCCGCATGCAACCTCTGAATTAAAGTTATGGCAGCTTCACGCGTGTGCCGAACGCTTGGTGAGATCGGTATATTGAGAACGTCACAAGATTTACTAGCGTTGTTGACACCGTGACGTCATATGACATCACGACTTCTCACCGCGAGTCACATGACACCGTGACGTACTCAATTGTCATGAGCGCGAGTCGAGTACTCGGGTTCATGACAATCAGCATCGCCAAACATTGGGGTAAAGGCTCGTGTTCAATCAAAGATGAGAATAGCCGAACTCTAACAATGTCTGAAGCTCAACCAATGCTTTATTCTTTTCCAACCCCAGCGCATGACTATGATTAACTCTGACGGTATATAATTAGCGTCAGATCACGTGGCCGCTTGTCCTGATAGTGAGTTGAGGAGGGTAAAGTGCGAAACACATGTACGACGAAACCGTCCGATCCGACGTCCGATCAGGCGATACGACGGTCGGAGGCGAGGATTTTCAACGCTCTCCGGTGCTACGAAAACCCTCTCCCTCCAAGGTCATTCCGGCAGTCCGCACGCCAGATCGGACGGTTTTGTCGTACATGTGTTTCGCGCTTAAAGCTGTTTCTTTCCCTTATCTTTCCTGCGTCCGGCATTGAGCGGAGAGGAAAGCTAATGGATGTTTTTGAACGTTATCAACGTCAGGGATTAGCTCTTAGCAGTATTTACTGAAAGTTCAAAAGTTGTTGCACTACCTATTTTACATGTACAAGTACATCATTGAGGCACCCAGGCATGTTTTGGTTGTTGCAAAACTTTCTCGGAAAATTGTCCCCGAGAATAGAAACTTTAAAAGGACTAAAAGTGACTTATTAATCCGACGATAAACAAAACTACGAGTGTACGGAAGATTTGACGTTTACGGAGGAAAGTATCATTCAGGGCGAAATTCAGTGCTTATACCTCCTGTTGCACACGGAAAAGTGGGCTGTCCACGAAAGCACCCGACGTCAAACGCCCCGTCCTTTTTGCCCCCCTTTCATAAGCCCATGACGCAAATACTGTAAAACCCTTTATTTTTCGCGAATCGGTCACAGAGGACATAATCGCCGCCAATAAATTTCGTGAATTCCAGACGACTGTATTGAAACTCTTGACGACCGAAATTTTCACACACCCTTAAATTTCGCGAAATTTTCAATTAGCGAAATTCGCGAAACAGAATGGCTGGCGAACATTAAAAAGTAACTGCAAAGGAAAAAAAGTTTTTTTTTAAACAGCCTAATTGGGACAAGCAGGTCAAAAAAAAATTTTCCGCGAGAAAAAAAATTTTTACAGCAATATTTATTGTGTGAGACTGATTTTAGTTTGCGGCAATTTCGTCCGTTTTAAATCGCGCGCCACGAAGTTGTGATTATGTGACGTCAATCGCAATAGGTTCTCATTGGCTAAGAGTTTGATTGACAGCTTAGATCTTGATTGTTAAACCTTTGTTATATGTTGCAATTTCCTTTTGAGTGGCATATTTTTACGATTAAAGAATAGCCCATGTGATGAGAGTTATTATTCTTTACAAAAGGTTTACAAGACGGGCACTTCCGTTTCGATTCATACCAAAACAAACAAAAGCTTCGCCATTCTTTCATAGCTGCCGAAGTCTCTGCTCCCGCCCGTCTCGCCTGCCTCGACTAATCGTTTCGCCGAAGTGATCAGTGTTTCGTGCTGATCAAGGTGCTTGAATGAGACTTCTTGAAGTGATGTAGTGTGTGTTTAGCAGCTGTCGCAGGTATTAGTGATAGGAAGCGACGCGGGGTTTTGGCTTTAAGAGCGCGGTTCTTTCGTTTTCCTTTTTGTTTGCTTAGCGTGCTTTTTTTTTTTTGCTTGCTGGCGCGTGCAAATGCCGACTTTTCAGAGATGTCAGGTGAGTGATCCCGACAGCGAGCCTTCCAGCAGCCATGTCGCCCCGAAAGGAATGCCATTTGGCTGGAGGCAATCGGGCATTCGCGTAGCGACAAACGTGTCCAGTTACGTTCTCGTCATATCGCTCCAAAGGCCGTCGAGATTCGCACCGGGTGCACCTAACGTCCGCGACTAGACACACAAAATAAAAAAGCACTAAGTTCACTACGTAAAAAATGGTCTCAGTCCATGCATGTGTGGGCAGGTACGAAATCTTAGCCAAATTTATTCACACCGCACGATGAGCGCAACACGTCGCTGTGCAAACGCAGTCCAACAACACGAAGCATAAAAACCGCAGAGTTAGGACAACAATTCGGAGTTCATTGTTCAAATAAAACGACGTAATTTTGTTGAAAACGCCGCAGCTTTACCACGGTATGCGTCGGGAATCTTCCACATTTTAAAACGGAACGAAGGAAGATTTACTTTTAAAAACGCTCGCTGCGTCCTCCCGCACCAGTTTGACTGGATCAGCTGACGACGACGGGACTGAACCCCACAACAACCAATCTGCGCTCTGTGGGTGTCTACTTCCAAGCACCGCACACACCACGAACGTTTCAGTTCTTTGTCGCATCGCCGTGTTGCACCAAACAGAACGAGATCGCCGAAGTCAACGCAGCGCTGTCGTGAACGTTGGCTTGTGGTTGCGCACTCGCGGACTCTGTGACTCCCTTCGCTCTCCAAGCGCACACGACGATTACGAATGATACTTTCCGTCTTCCGGGACCATCACAGGGGCACTTCTCCGGTCACGTCTTCGCTATGTGCTCGCAAACCGCGCAGCTTCTCGTTACAGCTCCATTCTCGTGTACCATCAACCCAAAACAATACCGGCGCCATGTTTAACGTGCGTTGTTGGTTGCCAGATCTGACCGGAAGTCAAGACGCTCAGCTCAGCAGCCAAGTCAACAAAAAAGAGCAAATCCAAGAGTGAGGGGCGGGGCGTAGTTCCTCCGCGGGGGTTCGAAGGAGCGGGAATTTCAAACGTGGAGAGGTTCTGACTCCGACTAAATTACGTCCTGTGACGTAAATATTGCTAAAAAAAATATTTTTTTCGCGGAACATTTGTTTTGTGACATGCTTGTTCCAATTAGGTTGTTTAAAAAAACATTTTTTTCTTTGCAGTTACCCTTTAAGGGGACAGCCGAACACTGACAGCCGCTTTAATTCTCGCAGGAATGTCGTTATAAAGTTATTCCCCAAGCTTTGACCGCCCCCTTATTTTTTTCTAACATAACAGTTGTTCGGTGCAAAATAAAATAGTTGCAGTATTACTGTTCACAATTGACACAAATATAACTGTCGAAATAACACCCCCAAATGGAGGAGGGTGTCTCTCAGGAATAAAGGTATTCTCTAAAAAAGCATCAAGACAGAAAAAAAAGGGGGGGGGGAGGGGTAGTTTTAAAAACATACTGTGTTCTAAAGATGCCACTGTTTGCATCTTCGGCAGAGATCAGAAAGCGTGGTCCCGGAAACTACCTGGTTTGCGAAAACACTCTTGCCAGAAAGCGCGTAATCGTTGTGCCAGACACTCGCGCCGTTCCTCACCACGCTGCATCAAGCAAGAATAATTCGTGTCTCTCGAATACATTGCTTGCACTGAGTGCAAGCCTTCTGCAGTGTGTATTCTGCACCACCGGATTTGATTTTTTCAGGAAGAACAAATCACAATGACCACTAGTATATTGAACGATCACGTCACGTTCAAACCATGTGAAACAGTTAAGTTTTCTGGTGTAAATGCGACGTTCTCAGAAAAAGCAAAAATGGTATGTCAAAATTGTAAAGTTGTGCAGTATATACAACAGTCTCGCGATGGTCTGCGGCAGCCGAATAAGATGTTAGAGCGCGCATGACTGATAAAGCAGAGTTGTAAAGTGTGGGCCCAAAACAAGTGCAGGTAGTACCGAATATAACATTAGCCTCCCGAGACAGTATTTTGTGAAGGTCCGAGCTCGTACAAGCCAAATGTCCAAATGTGATTTAGATTAGAAATATATGGTTTGACCTCCGGGCTATTTATGTGTAATTAGGAATATCATTGCATGCATCATCTCTATGTATATCGTTTTGCAGTAAGGCGTCCTGTATAGAAATTTTTAGAAGAATAGCATTTATTATCTTTCTGCACATTTCGTGCATTTGCCTTCAGATCTAGTATGTGAGCACGCAGTCCTTTTGGGAATACCCCGCAACACGGTGTTTTAAACTGCCAAACAACGAACAAAAAAGCCCATTTCCGAAGACCCAAGAGCTGACGCATTTTCGAGTATCGGCCTTCCGTGTCTGTCACAATGCGGTTATATGAACGTCTACAGTCAAATTTATAGATGAAAATAAAAAAAATATTTAATTACTGACTGAATATTTGACAACGTAAATAAAGGGCCGATCACCTTAAAGATATACGTCATAAATAAAGCAACCTCCAAATGATCTAATATATACTCTGCAAATATTTTCCGGCGTTTTTATCTTCGATAGCCACGTCTTAATGGTTTTGGAAGAGCCTTCAAGAAATGTCTGATTTTGGAGTTGTTTTAAATAACTATGTATTCCTGACACTTATTTAGTTTTAGTGTCATATTATTATTTTTTATTATTATTATATTAATATTTATTATTATTATACTTATTTAGTGTCATATTATTATATGACACTTATATTACACACATAGAAGTCTTTAATTGGCTTTTTTATCTGATGAACAACAATTTTGTGTGTATGTGTGCTGGACAAAAGCAAAGTACAAAGGCGCGTGGTGGAAATATGACGATTGCGCACACAAACCCTCCAAAAGTGACCAATCAAGTAGCTGCAATGTAAAATAGAGTATAAAATACTACTTTGTTTTATTTAACAAAAAAATCACCAATTAGCAAGTGTGATGCTTATTTGCAAATTGAATTGACCGGCATCTTGTCAAGAACAAACATCAACAGTTAAGCTAGGCCGAAAATGTTCATTTAGGTACCCGCTATATTAGGCAAGATCCGATCTGGTACGAAGGTAGATATAAATGAGAGTGAACAATTTGGATCACTCTTTTCTGCATGATTATTCACCTTGATCGCCGTGCTGAATGTAAACAATCTTGGTCATGAAAACAAGCGTTGCAAATACCCATCACTGTTTCTATAAACGGTAGTCTGCAAGGGCTTGTCCTAAAACTTTCCTGACATTTTGAAAATAGGATTGCTTTTAGTTCAGTCGTCGTGACATACCTATATGGACAAACGTATTTCGTAAATTAGATTTTACGATATATATGGCGAGGAGCTGCCCATTCTATGATTTCGTGCAATGTAACTAATTCTTAAGTTCATCATCACAATTAGGATTCAACTTTTAATACTACCACGCAAAGTTGTACCAATCACGGGTATCTTAGGAGACCTGCCAGACTTTGTATTAACCTTTCGATTCAGGTAAAATATATGCGATGAGGTAAACAACTAGATGCTGAATGTATAAACCAGACCTGTTGTATGTTAATCTAGCTTTTCTTTTACCGTTTTGTCGAAAGTAAATAGATAAATTTCTTCTTGGTACGTGAAAATAAAAGTGGATTGTACGAATGATAAAGAGCTGTAGAATTGCTCATATTACGGCGGAAAAAGTGCTTATTGCCAAAACAACGCGGAAATTACATTCTCATTTTAGCGGTTCAAACCGGTTCGAACCGGTTCAAACCGGTTCGAACCGTTATTTTTTGCTCCCCGGAACTGAACCGGAACCGAACCGAATGCCGTGAACCCGAACCGGAACCGAACCGATAAAAATTTCGGTTCGACACTCTGGATATAACTTTTCTGTTATCTTTGATGTGGCAATACTGCCAGCAGGGTTTTGGTTATGAAATACATGCGCTTATTGTGTTTGTTTTTAGACTTTCTGGTTTTATCTTGGCCAGAAATTTGTGACTAAAGGAAAGCTGTTGTTATGAAGAATTTTGCATTTGGCAAAAAAATACCAGAAAAGCTTTTTTATGTTCTGGTCCATTATTGTTGTGTAGTCATGATTTCACGGCTTTGTTAAAGGCACAGTCACTTTTTATGTTTCAGCATTTTGTACATATAATTTGTGTCCAAATAATAACATATAATTTGTATCCAAAGGAAGTTTTGGGGCCAATTTTATATTATGGAATGCGGCATGGCCTGGATTCCTCAAGTGTTAATCCCATCTCCTAGTCTTACCTGGCCTAGGCAAATATGTAGCCGCGTACATGTGACCAGACTTAATATTTGCAGAACAAGTAGAAGTCATTGCTTACCAAGCCTGTGGGTTGTATACTTTTGTCTCTGCTGGGCAATGTAATGCCAGAGAGGACCGGTGGTCCTGGATAAAAGCAGCATTCCGCATACCAATGTTCTATGGGACACATTTTTTTTTTGTTGACCAATTTGAAACAAGGCGAATGGGGTGACCACCTCTCGGATTGGTGGCTGGGGATAAAAGGAGCGGTCAATACCCAGCCTACTACCGGACAGTTTTTTGTCATCATTGAATAGGTTACTGCCGGTCAACACTGGCCGGACAGGTGCTGTAGATATTTTCCGGACTGGTGGCCAGAGATGAAAAGAGTAGTCAGTACCCAGCCTTCTACCGGACCCTTTTTTGTCTTCGTTGACCAAGTGGTGGACAGACAACATTGGCCAGACAGGTGCTGGAGGATGTTTTTAGGACTTGTGACCGGGGATAAAAAGAGTGGCCAGTAGCCAGCCTTCTACTGGACACATTTTTGTCTAAGTTGACCAAGTTCGTGTCGGTTAACATTGGGCGGACAGGTGCTGAGGATGTGTTTTAGGACTGGTGGCCGGGGATGAAAAGCATGGTCAGTAGTCAGTCTTCTAATGAATACTTTTTGTCTACGTCGAACAAGTTGCTGCTGATCGACATTGGCCGGAAAGGTATTGAGGATGTTTTCAGGAATGGTGGCCGGGGATGAAAAGTGTAGTGATTCCCAGCCTTCTACCGGACACTTTTGTCTTCATTGACCAAGTTGCTGCCGGTCAACATTGGCCGGTCAGGTGCTGAGGAGGTTTTAGGGCTGGTGGCCGGGGATGAAAAGAGTGGTCAGTGCCCTGCCTTCTACCGGGTACTTTTTTGTCTTCATTGACCAAGTTCATGCCGGTGAACATTGGCCGGATGAGTGATGGTCACCTTTTGGAGGCGGGTGAGTAGGAAAAACGAAGAGCTGGTGGCCAAGCCCTTCCCGAACAATTTGGTCATTGGTTCCCAACGGAATAACTAAGACTCCGTGGCCGAATTCTCAAGAGTGATCTTTTGGGGACCTTTGGACAGCTGCTTGCCAGTGGCCGGGCTGGCCAGGCAGGTGCCAAGCAAAATCAAGCATTGGCCAGTGTCTGGCCAAAATTTTGTGCTCCCTGCAAAACACACGGACCCACTTCCTTTCCAGCCGAAGTGTGGAAAGGCTATGCTTTATCTAAACGAGAACTGATATGACTTCCAACTGAACCCCTGCCCGCAAAATGACTCATTGCACGTTCACTTACAACTCTTACAAAAAACAAAACAAAAACATTACAATTTGAGAAAATTCTTGGAACTACTTCGGAGTTGCATTGAAGCATGGCTGATAAAATTACAGATGGATTTGATAGGAACTGTCTCTCTTATGAGCCTCTTAGTGTTGTTGCGCTCTCTATGCACAATGTGAGTTTGCGGCCAATGTGCCGTACAATCGTTACACTCACTAATATGTTTAGCAATCTCTGAATTGGGTGCGTTTATTTTTACATTTCGTTTGTGCGCCACCAATCTATCATCCACGCACCTCGCCGTTTGTCCCACATACTTGAAACCGCATTCCAGTGGTATTTCATAGACCACCCCTTCCTTGCTATCAACCGACTTATCACGGTGCTCTTTTTGACACACTTTCTGACTCGTGTGAAACGGTGTCAAACGGTTCAGCTTAAAGTCGGACTTAAACGCTACATCTATCCCAACTTTTTTGCGCATGCTTTAAGGTTATGAGAAATCGCGTGAAAATACGGAATAACCTCATAATGCCTTTTCGTTTCCTTTTCTGGTCGTTGCTTAGCCTTTTGCTGTAATTCCAATTGTCTTTTTATGAACACACTGTCATAGCCTGCATCTTCTAACCTTGACCACTGCCTTTCTAAAGCAAAACCCATAAAATGGGCACACGACTTATCTAGTGCGTTGCTGATTAGAGATCTGACTACACCTGCTTTTACTGATTTAGCATGACAACTTTTCCTACTCAAAACGGGCTTTGCGGCCATTTTTTCGTACTCCCAACATAAACCCCCTCCACGTGAATGCGTAAGTTCAGAGATTGTAAAATACCATTGTCCGCCTTTTCTAAGGTCGAACTTAAGTTCCGGCGCCGCTCCCCTCACTGTCCGTTCCAACTCGAGTGTATCCTATTCGCGAAATTAACACATGGATATGTCATCGACATATCTCCTTACAAAGCCCGCACTCGATGAAATACTATTCAATTTATCCGCTACGGCAGCATCCATGTTGTTTTAGGTATATATCTGCTAGTATTGGAGCAACCGATGAACCTATACATACGCTATCTCTTTGCACGAATTTGTGTCCATTGTACTCGACTACCGTTGCTTGGAGATACAAATCCAGAATTGACAAGAAACTATCCACCGTTATTCCTAAGTTGGATTGAAAATGAACCAAATTTAATTCCAATGCCTCACGAACCCTCTGCATTAAACGTGCCTTCTCTAGCGAATAATATAAGTCCTTTATGTTCATGGAGACTACCAAACATCTCTTTCCATGAATTCATTCCAGGATACCGATCAATTCATTCGAATTCTTAAGAGCCAGACTTTTTTGAAGCTGCACAAGATTCAACCCTTATTGAAGAAATTGCGAGATGGTGTGCTGCCACGTTCCGTTCTCGTTCACCACTGCACGAAAGGGCATGTCTACTTTGTGATCTTTTAGAAAAAACTTTACACTTAACGTCTTTACTGCTTGGCTCGTAACCTTTTTTGTTAGTGCATCTAACCCATCTTCCTTTAAAATCGTTACAACACTTTTTTTAATTTGCAAATATTTCCCTTCCATTCAACAAAAAGAGAACTCAAAGCGTCAGACAATTTTCTTTCGAACATCGCCGACGGAAGGATAGCAATCTTGCCGGATTTATCTTTCTGCAGCACTTTAGGCGAACCTTTTCCGATTCTCTCTTAGCTAAACCACGCCTCGAAATTCCCTTCGTTTCTGCTGGATAAGACTTGTCTAGAAGACATCCCATTTTTCAACTGCCTAATCTACAAACGCGACCCTCTCGTCAAAGTTAACCATCTTCGAAATATCCTGAATCAGGAAAAAACATGCAACCTCGCAGGTTTAACATTCAAGCAAAACTTTGGGCCTTACGCGCGCAAGAACGTTTTCACCATTACCATTCTAGTACACGCTTCTATAGAGTGGTGGCGGAAAGAGACAGTCAACAAGATCCCACATGAGTGCTTTCCTACTAACACCTGAAATGTACTCGCGTGAAAATCGTGCGATTAGAAAAGGCAAGGGTCTACGACCTCTTTCAGAAAACCTAAAACCTTCGTTTCGCCATGACTATATGAGGTAACCAAAAACAAAAGGATATGATACGCCAGTATTTTTTTAACAAGACAGTGTATAAGCGGATGCACAAATTCACACAAGAACATAAAACGTGATACCAGCTGCCTCACAAAGAGGTGCGAGGGCCCAAGCCCGCCTTGAGAAACACAGAAAAAACAGATTATCTCGGCACATAGGCTCCCAGCCGGAACACCAACTAGAGGTTGCAAATGCGCGGTGAAGTTTTTTAATACTCATGCGATTACAATTAAGTACTTGTAACTACAAAGTACAGCTTTGCCCTGGGAAAAAAACACAAAAACATTACACACTGCTGCTCGGGCGAAGATGAACAGATCGCGGACTTCCATTTCGAGCACGCCTGCCCAGGTCGGCTACAGCCTCCGACCAGCACACTCTGGTCTTACGGAGCAAGCCCAGTGGCGTGCCGAGGTACCTGGCTGGCACACAGGTGCAACTGATGCCCTCAAAAGTCGAGGGCGTCGTGGCCCAGAAGCCGTACCAGAAACCGCAACATTTGTCCCAGTTAACTGCTGCACCAGTCGCATCACAAAAGTCTCTGGTCAATTCCACCGCCTTAGCAATACTTTTCTTATCGCGGCTAAAAACAACTTCATCATCCGCTTACGCCAGAATTATAATATCTACATTTCCAGATATGTACCCGCGCTACGCATTACACTTGTTCATGCGCA
>JAZHYW010004660.1:0-13624 GCA_037355805.1 Ixodes ricinus
TTGTGTATTGATATTTATAATTTATTTAACAAAGTTTTGGGCACCTGGTATTGGACTTTTTTATCAAATATCACTATATTTAAGCTAACTCAACGTAGCTAGAGTAAAAAAATACAATTGGAAACTTCAAGAACACCGCTGGACAATCCCTTTAAAAAACACGTTTAAAAGAAAAATAAACTTTTTTTTTAAATGGTCCAGACGGAGAAAGAATGTTATCAAAACGAATTTTCAACGAAAAAAAATAGAGCTATATTTGTGGCGCAAACCGAATTTGTAGTTGTTGCCCCGGGGGAACCGCCGCGGGTCACGAGGTGAGACATGAGCATCATCGCGCTGCGCCGCCGCCGCCTCAAAGTCACGCCGCCACCGCACGCTCAGCGTGGTGTGCCGCCAGTTCAACACGTTTGTCCACGCCGCCGCCGCCGCCGCCTTACTTTCTTTTCGTCCTTATTGATTTTGGCTCGCTTCCGCCTTCTAAAATAATGAACCAGCTAGCCAAAGGATCCCACCTTGCTGTATTACAGTACTCAATGCTTATTCTAATGCAAAAAAATGTTTCAAATTTTTAAGATTGCATATTAATTATATATTCCATAAGCTGCATTTATTGCATAAAATAATTGGAAAATAATATTTTGTGAATTGAAAATAACATGAGATTATTTGTTCGGAGTCATTCGACACTTCTTTCGAAAAGTATGGGCATTGGTTAAACTTTGCGTGCGCTCTAACTCCGATTTTCTCGGACCTTGCCTCCGGTATGAACATGACACGGCAACACCTCGCTCTCGGCAACATGGTTTATTCACTCACTTATTGCCTGGGGGGTTTCGGGATCGGGGAATGGTTATCAGCAAGGGCGGAAAAAGTCCGCTGCCACTGCAGCTGCTCCATGTCCCAGCGGTGGTGGTCCACACAGCTTCATGGGGACGTCGTCATCCATGGTCGCTGTCCGATCCTTCCGCCAAGTTCGCAGCTCAACGCCGCGTCCGCACTTCCCATTCCAGCGTTCGTCTCACCGATTCCCGTGCCAGCGTCCACCTCTCCTGTCACCGCTGCACGCTCCTTCGTGTCCGGCGCCCGAGAGAGCCTCTCTTTGTCCCGCGTCCCGTTTTTCAAGCCTCTGGCCACTTTGTTACTGAGAAGCCAGACGTGTGACGCGTCATGGTTGGCTTAGGGGAGTAGGTACGCATCCGGATCTATACCCGTTTTCACCTAAAAAGAAACTCAGAGATTTTGCGCATTGTTCATTACGCCGCTGACGGAAATAGTTATCGCCCTGATCTTGATTGTGTCGGATGGCACGAGGCGATGCTTTTGGCGTTTGGAACGTGTACTCCTTGATAATATAACGTGTATCCACTCCAAAATGCTACTAAATATATCTTAAATCTCCACCCTAAAGGCGAAAATTAGTAATCATCCGCGAGAAGCCGGACTTTTTCTTCTACGATTCTTGAGGTGAAAACAGGTACAGTGGTGCTCGAGGCCATCGAAGCTTGCCCAAGCATAACCCAACTGGAGGCATTGAGTTCGAGTTAACCTTCTGCCGGGCCCACGACAAAGTCTGAACGGCTGATATCTCGAGCCCCAAGGCTCAGCGCGAAGGAAGGCAGCCAGATCTCTACAAATTTCGTACGATGCAACGTCAAACTTTAAAATTGCGGTGCAAGAAAAAGATTACACTTCGCGTAAATACCTTTTTATATTAAATCCCTCACACTGATAACCCATGGAACACGCGTTCGTCTTTCATTTGGTGTAATATACGATATGCAAAATTCTACGAACGTCTGGAAACACTGTGCGCTGCCATCTTTTTTCGGTCGAGATTCATTTTCTTTTTGCCACTTTCGCAGCGTTGTCGGTACCAGTTGAGGCCTACTCTAACATTTATTGTTACTCACCTTCACCTGAGAGCTAAGGGTTAATATTGTTTTACGCACTTTCTTGTGCATGAACGTGCTCGTCGTCATGCCGGTCTTTGGGTTCTCGCTGTAACCAGCATTGGGAACACACGCTTCAGCTCAAAATTTCGATTGAAGTGCCGGCAGGGGCACGGGCATAGGGGACCTGGTTTTCAAAAGCAGTTTCACTGCGCGAGTGCTTGCGCGAGCAAATAATTCTCCAGAACTACGCTTCCATGCAACGGCATAAAATCCTGGTCAAACATACGAACGAGAAAACACCTCTCCCTTGCTTACCTTTTGCTCCGACTGGCCACAGCACGCATGATGAATTCACGCTTTTGCCATGAGAACGTTTTCCAACAAGGAAAGTGTAGCGACCGCGATTAGGTCCTACGTATTTATCTGCACTATTTACATTGATTAAATCTAGGGAGTAAACGGATTGTCCAGGAGCCAACTGGGATCGTCGGCCGTGCTTCTTTGGTTTCGATTCTCGCGTGAGTGAGTGAGTGAGTGATTTATTTGCACTTAAATTGGTGCGCACACGGCGGCGTGCCAGGCAAAGCGAGATAGGTAAAAACCCTTACGCGTGAGCTCGCGAATCCTGCTCGTCTTCTTTTGATCTACTTTTTGGCGGTCCGCGCCTAAAAAATACTCTCCTCCTCCTATGCTCCCTTTGAACAAGACTGAGATTTACATTTTGTTTGCATTAAAATAGGATGGTAGAAAACGTCATGAGACTTGGCGAAGCGGAGTGCGGAGGAAATTGTTGCCATGTGGTAGCTTGCGGTGGGTTGTGGTCGTCATAGGGATCGTAGAGCCACGCGCACCGGCAGTCTCTGAGGCCGCCGTAGAGTTTTTCATGCTTAGATGCAAACTGAGTGAAGCTGTTTCAATCTTTTTTTGTCATGAGCAGGGTGGGATTTGTTGGGTGCTTGTCGGGTTTGCTCATCTAATCGAGGCGATTGGTTTGAGATGAGGCAGTGATGGTCGGCGGCCAGTCGAGTGGGAATGGTTGATGAATGGACTGTACCGTCCGGTTGTGGATGTAGTTCGTGATGAGCGGGTTTTAGGCGGTCAATATACACAGTTTCTTGTCGCACATCGTAATCGATTGTGAATGTCTTGGTTCCCCTTGAGAGCACCTTGTGCGGCCCAGGGTATGGTTGCTGAAGGGATCTTTTGGAGCCGTTCTCGAATAGAAATACGGGGCTGCAGTTGTCAAGTTGTTTCGAGTCGTAGACCGCAGCTCAAGTTTGCCTGCGGGGCAGTGTGGGTCTGAGGTTTTGCATTGTCGATCGCAGCTGATAGGTAAATGTCGCAGGATCGGGAGCTGGCTTTTCCAAACCAGACGTGAAAAAGTTTCCGGGTAGGCGCAGGTTATTGGTTTGGTTTGAAAATCGTTTAATACAAAGATAGCGTTGGGGTAAGATGGAGTGCACCGGTGACGGCGATGTCTGGGCACTGGTAGAGCCATGCACCAGCTCGGCTGAACTGTACGCAAGGTCTTGCTTCAAAGCTGTTTGAAGTCCGAGCAAAACGATTGGCAAACTCGTGTTTCATGTAGTTTGAGTGGATTGTGCCATAAGTGACGCTTTGAGTGGACGATGAAAGCGTTCGACAAGAAAATTTGAGATAGGGTGGTATGCGGTCGTTCCTATAAGTCAGGTTCCTAAGAAAAGTAAGCGTGTGCCATATTTGCCGCTTTTCGAGCTCGCATCGTGACGACAAGGGTACGTATCACAACTTATGACCCCATATGACACACGTAGCTTACAGCCGAAGTCGCGCAACAAGATTGACTGTGGCATAACTTGACATACCCTGTAATCTGCTTCATCATGCGTGCCAGCTAGTGCAAGTGTTGAAGATGCAAGAACGTGCTCCGGCATTTCAACGCCACTTTCGAACAAGCTCAATTGCACATTGCAAGCCAATGTTTGTGCACTCGTCGTTTTTCGTCGCCACTTGCTTTCGCTTGCAGTTTGTTTCGTTTGCACAAACTTTAAGAATGTTTAGGAACAATTTTGAAATGTAAATAAAATGGCAGTGATGCTCGTTGTGCAACAATTGTTCGACCCACGGGCAAAAAGACGTTTTCTCTGATCACGGGAGTGCGTTCGCGATACACACTTACGCCTATTCATCCCGCATAAGGCATCCCAAAACATAAGTTCGTCGTACAGTGCACTACCGTCGAACTGATGGTGCAACGTTTTCGAAGGGCTTGATAACGGTGCGACATAACTTAATTAACAACATAGGCACGCATCGAAGTACGCAGCTTAAGTACGCATTGATGTTTTTGCAAAAAGGCCAAAAAACACGATTTTTTTTTGTGGACAGTAATATGTAAATCAGCTATTTCAAAAACTTGTACCACTCGGCTATCAAGCCGGTCGCGAAAATTGGTACCTTCGGTGCGAGGTCAGTGCGCTATGTCAAACCGAACTTGGGGTGTCTTTTATGTGACAGCGGATGTAAGTACTACACGGGCGAATTCTGAGAGTAGACGACGACCGATTCCGGTGACGATACCGCTTCTCGAAAAGCAAAGGCCGACGACAGTGCAACCATCTGCGCGACGAGAGACGGCGACTTTGATAATCGTCGAGCAGCAGCTACTAATCGAATCGCGCTGAGATTTGTCGCAACGGGGAGGTACAAGTGCATGGTCACCACCGATGATCACATCGCTAATACACAGTCGACGGTAATCAGAGCCGTGACGGCCGTCGCGAATATCATCGTCCGCAGGCTGGGAAGAGACGGCTGGGCTGACGAAACTCCGGACCGAGGCCGCCAAGGCATATATGAAGGAAGGCTTTTGTCACCACCACGGCAAGCTCACCGACGTCGTGGGGTGCGCTGACTGCACCTAGAATCTAACTGAACGTTCGTTACCATCATCGGTCTAAAACCGACCATCATCGTTCTCAAGGCCTCCTTCATTTTGCTGCAAATACCACTTTGCCATTAACATCATGGTCGTAAGTTGACCTTAAAGAGAAGCTGAAGAGGTTACTAAGAAAAACGAGTCTGAGAATTATGCTAGAGTATTTTGATCTCGTGAATTTTAATATGATGTCCATTTTTTTCTGGTGGAAACGCGAGAAAGCGCGAAGGACCTCGGGCTCCTTCGCGCTAACGGAGGACCTCGGATTCCCAAAGAAACCCGTGATCCTCCCGAAGAACCTCGGGTTCTTTCGGGAGGACCTCGGGTTCCTTCGGTGACCTCGGGACCTCGGGGGGGAAGGAGGTCGCGTACGCTCCCCCCCCCTCACCGCGAGGTCACGTGACCCCCCCCCCCCCAAGTCAAGTGATGCCTCCCCCCAAGGAAGCTTGGCCGGCTTCGAACCAGAGGCCTTTCGTGCAGTAGCCCGACGCGGTACCTGTCCGCCAAAATTAAATTATTATATAATTAATTAATTAATTAATTAGGAGGGGGAGGAGGAAGAGGAGGAGGAGACGAGGGGAGGAGGTTGAAGGATGAGGGCAGGAGGAGGAGGCAAAGGAGAAGGACGGGGAGGAGGAGGAGGGGAGTTTGAAGGATGAGGGAGAAGGAGAAGGAGGAGGAGGGGTATATCCTCCCCTCAGTACCCTTTCCTCCTCCTCAAGAGCTGCGCTCTAATTCGGCGTTACAGGGAGTTGTAAACGGCGTTCACTTTTTACATCGGAGGTTGTTTGATTTAGCTGTTTTTAAATAAATGTTCACTTGAGATTAAACCGCTCGTCCCGTTCGCCTTCCTTTTGTGTCCTCATCTATTGTTAGCAATTTGAATCTTATAAGTAAACGAATTCCACGCACTGAATATTCAACAAGACGCGTTAGTTTTCCAAAGCGCTGGCAAACCTACGTTGCGTTTGGCAATGTCCACCTTTCCTGTATGATGGATCAGCAGTAAATGAGGCTATAGCTTAGCTTATTCTAGGTCTCGTTATTTTTTTTTTTTTTGCGCTGCTTTTGGCGATTTTCAGCTCACGTCATTTTAAAAACGTTCGCGGCAGCTTCGGTTCGAGCAGACGCAGTACTCATTTGATGACAAAAATAAGGTTCGGACTATCGACATGTAACAGGGCTGAATAAAGAAAGGTATCTTCCCGTCTTTACAGTCTTAGCCACGCCGTTATTACACGCAACAACATACACCATCACGTTCAAGCTCCATAACACCTACAGACGTAAAAGCCGAATTTCGCATCTAGCCAAGGGATGTGTTGGCGACTTTCTTGACGCCATCTTGCCGTGCTCTTTGAACCTTTACTGCCACCGAGTAGACTCAGTCAACATGGCGAAAGCATTTCGGTGCGCGTTGGTGAAGCCGTCGATTCATAAGTCAAACCCCGGTCGCGGTCAAGCCAAAAAACATTGCAGTCGTTTTTTTTTTGTTTTGTTTTTTCTTGAAATTTTGTTGTCATTTATAGTTGCGTAAATATTATATTACTAATATTAAAAATGGGTGGTTTCATATCAAATCGTAGCAGGCTAAAAGTGTCTAATTTTTAATTTTCACGCCACAAATGTATGTTTCGGGGGCATTTCTAGAATGAGGGAATCCGCAAACCGCATGTTCCCTGGATTTTTTGTTCTCGAGTTACGAAGCGTAGAAGCGGCACTCGCAGTAACTAGTATTTTTGCCTGCCGTCGCACGTCGCGTATTTGGCGCCTTCTGCTGGCGCTGATTGTTTTCCTCCGCCCTTTTGTATTTTCCTCCTCATTTAATAGGTGCTCTAAAGATACCTTGAGGTATTCGAATATTTTTAGGTATTTCATTTTGTTCTAAATAAAATGTCAAACTCGTCGTTCAGGTAGATTTTCGGTCAAATTTGACAGGTGTTCACTTTGTCTGTACTTAAGCTAAATTTTCTTTTTAGCTCTGTAAAAAACCCAAAGCAAACTCATTACAGGTATAAGCATATCATTCTTATATGTTCATTAACCGCTCCGCCACCCTCACGTAAACGTTGTGAGAAAGAACTAATATTGAAAGATTGAAATCGATTTTCTGCAAAAAACCCATTTTTGTAAAGTTTTTTGAAGTTTTTTTAGATATAGTAGTCTACTATAAAAATCAATCTCTAAATGTAATATTTTGGTTGTATGTCCCATATTTGAGCCGCGATCATTTGAAATGTGAGCTCATTTGCCTAAAATACAGAAACCTTACCGGCATTGTGGCACCTCTATGATTACACAAATATATTTATATTTTTGTTTACGTTTTCGAAAAGACCCCTTCGCAAGGGTGTTTTTTGCTAGGATGTGAAGTATGTTCGAACAGGAATGACGCATCGCTGTCTAATCCAGGACTTGAGCTCTAAGACGCACTGGAGCTTGCCGGAATGTTCAAAAATGCAACCATGGACTGTGTGGCTCTACATAGTGCAAAAAACTAATTCAAAGTTACGTCGATACACTTCAAAAGTGTACTGCCCTCGGAAAAATTTGCCATCTATGTTTTTTTGTTTTTTTACTTGTTCTGTGGCGTTTCTACATTACTGATGTGCAAGAACTGTGCAGTCAACCGTCGGCGATCTGCAAGATGTGAGGAGAACAAACGCGGTGCATATTTTCAGAAGTTTTATGTACAGGATTTGAATTGTGTGCGAAATGAATATTTAATCGTAATAGGCTAGATAAGGAGCAGCCATCCTCGTTTACTTTAAACCGTTCTATAAAGAAACAATTTTGACTTGTTGCGTGTCTTTTTGTTTTGTAGATACTTGTTACTTTTTGTTTTGTACTGCGCTTATGTGGCTTCTCTCTTATTTCAAGTTTTAAAATACACTGAACACCACAAGTCCGCCTACTTTACGTGCCTCTTTGAGAAAAGTAAACAAAAAATTGAAACATTTTTGAAATCGTAGAACCGCACAATACCGGTTAAGTTGCGGTATTTTTGTCAAATGAGCACATATTTCACACAATTGCGGCTCACATAAAAGACATACAACCAAAATATTACGTGTCTATCAGGTTTTTACCGTAGTCGACAATTATATTATTACATCGAAAACAATTAAAAAAATAAAATTTACAAATTTTTTTTCTTTTTAGAAAATCAATTTCAAACTTTTTACATTTGTTATTTCTCAAAACGTTTACGCGAAGCTGGCGGAGCGGCTAGTCAACAGATCGTAATGGTCTTTTTATATCTATAATGGGCTTGCTTCAGGCTTTCTAGAGAGATAAATAACGAAGTTTTACCTTAAGTACAGACGAAGTAAGGACCTGTCAAATTTAACCAAAAATCGACCTAAACAGCAAGTTTGACCATTTTTTAGAAAAAAAAATTAAAATCCTTAAAAATATTTGAATACATTAAGGTATCCGTATAGTACCTATTAAATAAGGGGGAAAAGTTAAGATGGTGGATGAGAAAGGACGTTTACAATTCTCCGTACCCTATTGAAAATTCCATCAAGATACGTAATTTGGGACACTGACTGCCAATCAGCAGCCCTGGTGGAACGTGCCCTGATGGTCCATCAGATGACGTCTGACCGCCAGTCAGCAGCCCTGGTGGAATGTGCACTGATGGTCCATCAGATGACGTCTGACTGCCACTGATGGAATGTCCCATATTACGTATGTGGTGGTCTTTGATAGAATGTACCTTCCAAATTTGTGTTTTCCAGGTAAAAGGGACCCGTACGAAAATGTCAGATACAGGCCGGAATAAAAAATGCCGGTTCCGCCTCGACTCAAAATTGGGGCACCAGTTCGTATCCACCCTGGAACCGAGCATTTTCAGCCCCAATTTTAGACCCAGGCGGTGCACCGCCGGAATTCCCGCTGCGCTCACCACTGGACTCTACAAAAGAACTTCGTGCTATGCCCTTAGCCGTTACAACAGAGACATCGTCGCGATTTCAGACCAAGGCGGACTGGGTCTGAAACTGCGACGACCTCTCGGTTGTAACGGCTGAAGGGCATGCACGAAATTCTTTTGTAGAAGTCCAGTGGTGAGCGCAGCAATTCTAGCGGCGCACACGGTCGTCCAGGCGTCGTCACCAAACACGGTGCACGGAGCACACACACAGCACGCACAAGCACAGTATCCAGTGTTGAGTGCATCGGGAAGTTCCGGCGGGCAAGCGGTATCCGAGTTGTCCAAGTATTGTCACCAAGCTCACCAGCGCATCCAGATGCCGAGCCAAACTGCACTGGGTCGGCAGCTTCACACTATATAAAGATTCAAAGCCGAGGTCAGTAGGTATCCACCCAGGGCAACGATGGACGCGTCAGTATCCGTGCGCCCGCAGCGCGAACGTCGCCGCCGGGCCGAGCGCCGACCGACAGTCCGACGACAGCGAAGAAAAAACGCCAGAGCGCTGCCAGCCGACTGCAACAGACAGACAGGCGCGCGCGGAGAACGCCCGCTCGCAGCGCCTGCGTAGCGGATGCGCCTGTCCCTAACATGCGACCTGCGAGAGGCCGCGGATGTTCCCCATTGACCCCCCCCCCCAAACCCTCCCTACCCCGCCCCCTCCTCCAGTCACCCATGTGCTGCGCCCGCTGGCTTGGAGCAGACTCTGCTGGAACAAGGGGAACGGATCGGATCCACCCATCACCGTGCGATTCGAGTGCGTTGCGTCTCACTGGATCCGAGTGGTTACACGCAGAATCGCGGGGATCGGAACTGTCCACAAGTTTAAAACCGCTCGGATCCGTACTGGAACCGCTCCGATCTCGACATTTTCGAACGGGGACATTCGTTTACAAACGGGCCCACATGCACCCAAAGCATGTTTAGAGAAACGCCCCCGATGTCTGAACCTTTCGGGACGACCTTATACATTTTAATTCACAAAACGTATGCGACTCCGTTGAAGCTAGAGAGCAAGCATGCATGCTACGACAGACAGCCCTGGCTTCCAAGGACGAAAGCGAGCAGCAGACATATCTGAACTACGCTCGCGGATGCTTTTTGTCTGCGCTCTTCGTGAAACAATAATAATGAGCTGCGACACAGCGGTAAGGCCAATAGCCCACACCAGATAGAAAGGTATAAACTTTCTAGCCTAAACCTCTCGGACCGAGTCAAGAGCATTTCAGTATTGCAGCGCGAGGTTCCGACAATGAGTGCATCGCTCTAAAGAATGCTTCGGCTGCATATGCAGTTAAGCCTTCAGCATGTTATGCAAAGCACTCGTACATCAATCGCCGTACTTCAGTTCTACTCACCTGCCATGTAGAGTACTTTCGCGTCGTAGAACCCTCCTTTTGTTCGCGCGTCTCCGGCCCAGTAGACCTGGTACACCTTGTCGTCTTCAACTACACCGATAAAGTTCCTTACATAGTCGGAACTCACGACAGACTGGGTCTTGTCGAGGAGAAATTCTACTAAAACATAAGACATTGTAGAGCCCGGGCAGGATCGACAGGTTGGAGCAAGCGGGCAAACAAAACGAGTCGAGAGCGATCGTTCATGGAAGCTCGGCGAAGCCTCTATGGGCGAAGCGAAAGTATAGAAAGTGGCGTGTTCGGCGTTTCGGCGGGCTTCTGATCAGGGTTGTCGGGTGCCCTGCTCGTCATATATCTAACATCAGCGGTTTCATGGGGCTCACGTCCCGAAATCGTTTTCTCGTGCATAGATTATTTTTCGTATTCAAAGATTTGACGAAATAGTGGTATTCGAACGAACTTTATGTCCTTTGACCGTACGTCTGTCTGCCCGTCAAAGTTCTTTGACGTACAGTCAGAGGCAATCGACGTACAATCAGAATCGCCACCAAGAAATCTTGACGGCATTTCGCGGCGGCCGACTGCCACCAGGAAACCATCAAAAAGCCGACAAGCGGAGTCTGATTGGAGTTTGACTGTCGGTCAGAGTAACTTGTTGGCCAATCAGACATGCTTGGCGTACAGTCAGGCACAGTCAGCGGTCCACTAGAAAACATTTACTGCCAAACAGGGTTACATTGATGGATTTTTCATTCGGGTTAGTATTTATTCAAACACACATCTTCGCGACAACGCACTTTCTTTGTACTTCGCACGAAGTCTTCGATACATTTTAGCAAAATACACAGCCCTCAGACCATGAGAACACGGGATCACTGCACGCAAATTTCTTTGGTTCAAATGCCAAGTGGGTAATACCGCAATCCCCGAACGAAAAATTCATCAATGTAACCCTGTCTTGCAGTCGATGTTTTCTAGTGGACACCTGATCTGTGCCTGATTGTACGTCAAGCACGTCTGATTGGCCAACAAGTTACTCTGACCGACAGTCAAACTCCAGTCAGACTCCGCTTGTCGGCTTTCTGATGGTTTCCTGGTGGCAGTCGGCCGCCGCGAAATGCCGTCAAGATTTCTTGGTTGCAATTCTGACTGTACATCGATTGTCTCTGACTGTACGTCAAAAAGCTTTGACGTGCAGACAGACGTACGGTCAAAGGACGTAAAGCTCGTTCGGATACCACTATTTCGTCAAATCTATGAATACGAAAAATAACCTATGCACGAGAAAACGATTTCAGAACGTGAGCCAATAAAACCGCTGATGTTAGAGATATGACAAGCAGGGCACCCGACAACCCTGATCAGAAGCCCGCCGGAAAGTCGAGCACGCCAAACGCGCCACTTTCTACTTTCGCCACTTTCGCTTCGCCCATAGACGCTTCAAGGAAGCTTCGCCGAGCTTCCATGAACGATCGCTCTCAACTCGTTTTGTTTACGCCCTTGTGCCACCCTGTCGATCCAGCCCGGGCTCTACAATGTCTTATGTTTTAGTAGAATTTCTGCTCGACAAGACCCAGTCTGTCGTGAGTTCCGAATATGTAAGGAACTTTAGCGGTGTAGTTGAAGACGACAAGGTGTACCAGGTCTCTGGGCCGGAGACGCGCGAACAAAAGGAGGGTTCTACGACGCGAAAGTACTCTACATGGCAAAAGGGTTGATAACTGGGCTAGTTGGTAGTTAGACATTCTGTCCCTTCTCTCTCTCTCTTCTCACTTCTTCATATGTCTGCGCTAAAACCGTTCAAATCTCTACATGGCAGGTGAGTAGAACTGAAGTACGGCGATTGATGTACGAGTGCTTTGCATAAAATGCCGAAGGCTTAACTGCATATGCAGCCGAAGCATTCTTTAGAGCGATGCACTCATTGTCGGAACCTCGCGCTGCAATACTGAAATGCTCTTGACTCGGTCCGAGAGGTTTAGGCTAGAAAGTTTATACCTTTCTATCTGGTGTGGGCTATTGGCCTTACCGCTGTGTCGCAGCTCATTATTATTGTTTCACGAAGAGCGCAGACAAAAAGCATCCGCGAGCGTAGTTCAGATATGTCTGCTGCTCGCTTTCGTCCTTGGAAGCCAGGGCTGTTTGTCGTAGCATGCATGCTTGCTCTCTAGCTTCAACGGAGTCGCATACGTTTTGTGAATTAAAGTGTATAAGGTCGTCCCGAAAGGTTCAGACATCGGGGGCGTTTCTCTAAACCATGCTTTGGGTGCATGTGGGCCCGTTTGTAAACGAATGTCCCCGTACGAAAATGTCAGATCGAAGCGGTTCCAGTACGGATCCGCGCGGTTATAAACTTGTGGACAGTTCCGATCCGCGCGATTCTGTGTGTAACCACTCGGATCCAGTGAGACGCAACGCACTGGAATCGCACGGTGATGGGTGGATCCAATCCACTCCTCTTGTTCCAGTGTTCCAGTAGGGTCTGCTCCAAGCCAGCGGGCGCGCACATGCGTGACTCGAGGAGGGGAGGGAGGGGTTGTTTGGGGTCGGCGGGGAACTTCCGTGGTCTCCCGCAAGTCACTTGTTAGGGACAGGCGCATCCGCTACGCAGGCGCTGCGAGCAGGCGTTCTCCGCGCGCGCCGTTCTTTGTTGCAGTCGGCGGCAGCGCAGGCAGCGCTCTGAGAGTTTAGTTTTTCTTCGGTCTCGTCAGATTGTCGGTCGGTGCTCGCCCGGCGGCGACGTTCCCGCTGCGGGCGCACGGATACTGATGCGTCCATCGTTGCCCTGGGTGGATACCTACTGACCTCGGCTTTGAATCTTTATATAGTGTGAAGCTGCCGACCCATGGCATTTCGGCTCGGCATCTGGATGCGCTTGGCGCTGGTGTGTTTGGTGACAATGCTTGGACAACTCGGATACCGCTTGCGCGCCGGAACTTCCCGATGCATTCAACACTGGATACTATGCTTGTGCGTGCTGTGTGTGTATTCCGTGCACCGTGTTTGGTGACGACGCGCGCCTTGCATTGTCTGTTGCAGTCGGCGGCAGCGCTGGCAGCGCTCTGAGAGTTTAGTGTTTTCTTCGCTCTCGTCTGACTGTCGGTCGGCGCTCGCCCGGCGGCGACGTTCGCGCTGCGGGCGCACGGATACTGACGCGCCTATCGTTGCCCTGGATGGATACCCACTGACCTCGGCTTTGAATTTTTATATAGTGTGAAGCTGCCGACCCATTGCAGTTTGGCTCGGCATCTGGATGCGCTGGTGTGCTTGGTGACAGTACTTGGACAACTCGGATACCGCTTGCCCGCCGGAACTTCACGATGCACTCAACACTGGATACTGTGCTTGTGCGTGCTGTGTGTGTGTTCCGTGCACCGTGTTTGGTGACGACGCCTGGACGACCGTGTGCGCCGCCGGAATTACCACCCCCGAGCCCCGCAGGGCGCGCCTGCACCTTAGATGCTAGGTGCTTGGTGAGTAGCGTTACCACGGACCCCAGCCACGTGGGCCACCATACCCGCAC
>JAZHYW010004662.1:0-48976 GCA_037355805.1 Ixodes ricinus
GTTTGCTGTCGTTCGTGTCGGCGAGTTGATTTCAGACGCGGAAGCCGTCATATGAGGCCGGTCGAAAGCGACTTCAGAGTTCAGTGTGGTGTCTGACGTAGGTATAACGTGAACAGAAGGAGGAACGGTGTGCATTTCGCTGGTGACCGACGGGGATATTGCCACGAAAGAGACAATCGGCCCTACGTTGCTCGGATCTCGGATTGATTCGGATACCGCAAGTAAATATTAAGGCGACGTTTCTGTGCTCTCGTTGACCATCGGAATCTTCCAGGTCTGCAGTGAAGCGTGTGCAATATATTTGGATACACAGTTTAGCGACGGAAATTGCGTGAGTCGTGCTTGGCAGTGTGCAATCGAGGTGCCGCTTCGTTCAAATGACGGATGGCTCACTTTGGTTGTGCGGCGCACCGGAGAGCTGCCTTCAAGTTGGTAGTTCCTGTGCCGTACTTCAGGTGATGCTGTGCTGCTTCCTAAATTGTTCTGGCGTAGAAGTGCACTTTCAATGAGCACAGGCGTTGCAGTTGGTATTGATTCCGCTTATCTGTCGCACGTTTCGTCGACACAAGTTTCATCAACACTAGGTACGCGAATTGCAAGCTGTATGGACATTTTATCGCGCGTGTTACCTACCCAGTTTACCCGTTCACGCCGCTTTGCGACGACAGTCTGCAGCGGCTCATTACCAGACAATTTCAGTTCAGTTCGTCCACGGCAGTCGCCAAACCCCGAAGGAGAGGATTTATTCGGACAGAATGCCTCTAAAACAATGCAGCTTTTTTAGCGGTAAGGATAGACTCTCTTCCGTCAGTTTGTTTTTTATATTGTCACGGATGCTTGCTTCAGTCCTATCTTCTATTAATATTTACTATTCTGGAAAGTTCCAGGTCATGCTCAGCTGTCATCGTATGTTCTGGTGGAGGTGCTGGGTACTTTACCCGTAGCCCTTCACTCTGTGTGCACCCTGGCAGCTCCTCAGCCGAGTTGCCCAATAACAGGACACGGGTGGCGGACTATCCCGCATTTTAAACCCCGGCCAGCCGTGAACTAAGTCCTATCTCGAGCCTTTCAGAAAAACCGAAAGACGAGCGATTACCACAAGGACGAACCTTGGAAATACACCACGAAGAACCTGAAACCCGATCCAGTCGCTGCTACCAGCAAGAACCACCGGAATTCAGTCTTTTGCCAGAAAAACCGAACCTAACTAAGCCAACAATGACAAATCTGTAGCAGAAAACCGCGTCCGCACCCACCATCGTTTGCATGCCCGTCGCACCTCGCACTCCGATGCCCTTTCACGCAAGGTGTGTGAAGACGTCGAAGGCTGGATTGAAATGTATGACTGTGTCGCCCACCATAGTGGGTAGACGGACAACCAGCTCCTGCAGAACCCATACTTCTCGTGGAAGAAACTGCCAGGCACTGGTTTGAGCACCATGAATCCTCATTAACGTCGTGGGAAGTTTGCAAGATCGAGCTGAAGAGCATGTTCATCAGCCAACATTGATGAGAGAGAGCCGAATTCCTGATTCTGTCCAGGGCACGGCCCCAACGAGAGCGTCACCGCCTTCGTGGAGGATGTTTTGCGCCTGATCGAACACCCATGCCAACCCTGATGCTACAGAAGACAAGAAGCCAAGAATCCCATGTCCCTCATGTGAGGCACAACACCTTCGGCAGCCTTGTCCGCAACCCCAGGACAACAGTCGAAGGGTTCATATCGCCGAGGCTTCCAACATTGAATGTACACTGTAAGCCCAAGCCTGCCAATATCAACAACTCCCCAGCGTCTCGACTCTCGAGTCATCCAGTTGAAACTTCGACGCCAGCCTCCCAGGCATCTGTGACATCATCCACAACGTTGTACGGGGAGATCAGGAAGCTACTTCCTGCCATCAGTGGCCTGGCTTTTATTTTGATTGCCGAAATTGTTTCGGAACAAGTTCAACAGGCATTTCAACTGGAGACTTATTCGAGCGAAGCGGCATCTGACGAACCGAGGGCGACTTATGCCACAAAGTCACGACGACCGCCACCCTACCTGTTACTATTCAATACCAATTCAACGAGACACCCCAACGCCGAACCATTTCTGACATCAGGAAGAACAAGCGTAGGTCCGCGCTGAACAAAATACACCGAGGAAAACGGAGGTGCTGCGAATGGTCGACCGAAAACCACTCTGCTACCATTGCATGAGGCCGACCATGTCTACTGGAGGTACCCATACCAATGAATTGACCTGCAAGGGTTTAAGCTGAACGACCCTCGACCATGTCTCGACGAGCGTCCGCGAAGCATTGAGGATTATCTTCGGCGGCCTTTGTCCCTGGCGCCGACATTACCCCGAAGCTTCTGATCCCCTTCATCGTCACAATCAGGAGGTAAGCACGACAAAGCAGGTGAGCGGCAATGCAAGGACAGTTGATTTGGTGTCGGTTGTCGTCCAAGGACAATACCTAATAATTTGCTGACACTAATTATCTGTGTCCACGCAACAAAGTAAACAATTTCTAACTTCGAAGGAGAATCCCGCTGACTGACTTGAAATATACAATGGTTGGTTGTTCTCAAAAGTGGACACCAAGCACCACCCGACTTCACTTTGCCACACGAGACTTACACAAGTTGCAGTGGTCGCGGGATGCAGAAGAAATCACCATTACGGAATGGAAGTGAAATGGCTTGGATAGCAAACAAACATTGTTGCCAGCCATCAAGTCAATGGTACAGGAAAAGGCAAAGCCATGTAAGCAATACATGCCGAGCTTGCTGCATTGACGCAAAAAACTACCAGGAAAATGTGCGGATTAGAGGCTAGCCCTGCAGCTCCAGTGCATCAGATGTCAGTGGCGGCACATGACGTATGATTACAAGATGGCATCGGTCAGTAGAAGTTGCCACTCGACCAAACTAAACACAGACATGCCAGGAGCGTCATCGGACAACAGGGAGTACAGGTACAACAACTGAACGCCTGACACGAGACTGTCGCAGAAAGAACTCATTATGGAACTATTTGCTAAGAATCCATAATTATGTAATCAAGTGGAAATAAAGACATTTGATACACTATCCAAATAAACATATTTACGCTTGCCTTTAAGCCTTCAGAGTCTAAACACCAAGACGTGTGTTTACTGCACACGCTGGACCTTTTGAGGACAATCACCATCTCCGACCCCACAGTATTAATTAATGAGACACCAGACTGGCAGACTTGTTGCATGGGGCTGCATTCGTTCCACCTCTTCTGAACATGTTTTGCATCCGAAAACAAACTCCAGTGATGTGAAAATGTTATTTATTAATTTATTCCCTCCCGGGGCCTTCGTAGGCATTGCAGAGAGGATACTTAAAACTACACATATGATAATAACATCATACCACACTGATATTAATGAGCACAAAACCAGGCCAGCTACCAAAAATAAATATTACACTCGTAAGAAATAATTATTGCTGTAACTTGTTAATTACAAAGACGAACACACCTCTTAGCATCTAGTTTAATTAAATGTGTTGATACATTGTTCTACAGCAGGACATTTTCTATACGTATGGCGACAATAGACCATTTGTAAAACCCCATCAAGCAACACAATTGTCACAATCTCTTTTTAGGCAAAGAGCACACGAATGGGCGAAGTTCACGTCGGACGCTAATGCAGCATCTCGAGTCCAATAGGTGCTGAGCAGAGTTTACAGTGACGGCGAACATAACATTCTTGACGAACAAATGCCCAAAGTATAAAGGCCTTGGGTAATGAGAGTAGTAACTACCGTAATTCGTTCCATCACAGTTTGCAAACGGCAGAGGCTACAGTCTCGGTGAGTCAATAGGCACGTTGGAGAGAGGCACATGAGAACATATCATCAGAGTGCTCGTCTGCACAGATTTGTCGCAAACCTTCACTCTGTCTCTCTGATAGGCTCCGAAGGGCTGTGGCGGTTGCCCTTTTCCAAATTACGGTGATACAAAGTATATGGCAGCTTACACTTTTGAAAAAGTATATTGAAGAGACCGAAAGGATGTGTCAACATTTTTCAACAGGACTGCTCTTCGGGCAAGGGATGAGCACAAATATGAATTATCTTGTCCAGGTAATTAGAAAAAGTAAATAATTGACCGACTAATACTATGCACTCGTGATGAAAAAAGTATTGCTGCAATAAATGCTACGAAAGAGAAAATGGCAGTCAATTTATGCGTACACCAAAACGATTGTTCTTATAGCAAGTTGAATAGCTTTGAAACAGGTGCCCGCAACGATTTATTCATCCCCACACTCAATAAAAAGTCATCCTCGCAGCTGAAAATAAGTGTGCACTTCGCACTGACAAAAAAAAAGGAAGAAAAGCGATCGAATGTAGAATCGTCGATTAGCACAAAACGTAAAGATCGCAGGAGCTTCCTCGCTAAAAGTTGGCTGTGATTATGCAGTTACCTAGGGCTGAAACGAATTCCCCTAGGCCCTACGTCCGACGCATATATTTCGCGTCGATTATCAGACATTCCAACGTTCAACCAAAGCTAAGAGAATGCGAAAATTGCATGCTAAAAGCACTAAAGTTCTATCGATCCTCTAACACATCCCGGAATCCGAGCACCGGTACGGCGATACGGCTGATTGCTGTCTCACAAGCGTTAATATCCAGATGATCAAGAGCGATCTTGCGCAAAACGGGTATAAAGTCTCATTCCTTCATGTTTTCACATTATGTTTGCGTCAGCGAGCACAAAAAGCACGAAGTCGTCGGAAAGCAGCTACACAGCTACACATCACGACTACCGCGCACCGAAGAAACTCGCACTTACTAGCTCTGGGCGCTGCCATCTTACCGATGACGTCACGGCTTTTGTGAGGTCACGTGACGAGTGGTCACATTTGCGTAAAACATGACGGCAACCGGGGGTGCCACTTCCGAACTTCCGGTTTATCACTCTAAGCCCCTCTACCTCGTTGAGCGTACATTATAATAGTTCTATGAATAAACATTTACATCCTCCGTTGCATGGGCGCAGCCATCTTGAAACCACGTGACGCGACCACCATTAGGTTGCCTCAATCTGCCACTCTTCTGTCCCCTCGACGGCTTGGCGGACGCGTTGTATCCGCGTTTTTTTCGTGTTTCACCGTGTTTTTTGCCTTACTCCGAAAAGTGCATTGCGATACTTATATATTCAATACCTACCTGCATTACATTTTTATGTGCACAACCTCTGCAGTTAAATTTCTAGGACGTTTTGACCATATTCACCCTCGGCGTACGAGATACGCGTGTGAAAATTAAGCGCCGGAATCAGTGCTAGCACTGAGTCAGATCGAGTATGCAGATAACTCTAACGCACGAAATCAGAGATGTGGCTTGCTCCGAAGCCGAACTTCAACTTCGTCAAGTCCCTCTTTAGACGAGCCAGAGCGCTTTATAAATCCGCCCTAACTTGAACCATGCTTGAGCGAAGCTTGAAGCGAACTTGAAGTGCCCAAATTTCAAGACTAGGTGAACCTACCTCCAACGCGACTTCGTAGTCATTTCAACATGGCGGCTTGCCATTGTGATGTCGCATATGAGATCGACGCGTTCAATATTTGTCTCCGGCGATTGCGGCCTTGCCTTTGGGGACGGTGTTTCTCGCCGAGAGAAGCGGACATCCCTTCGTGATTGATTACATCCCACTGGAATGTGCGACAACGAACGACAAGAGCGCGGGAGCTGATCGGCCGTGGCTTGACCGTCTGATACGAACGGCGTCAACAGGCGGCTGCCGCTAATACCTAAGCTACCGTTGCTCGTCACGCTGCGACGTTTGTTGGCAAGATGTTTCTAGATGTCAACATGTCACTACTCACGGCGTGCCTTGCAATCGGGAGAGTGACGCGTCTCACCGTTAGGGCAGATCTGTCGCTCCGACGGCTCGAACTTCTCCACTGCTCCGGCGCTTCCCGAATCATCCGCTTCCTTCGAGTAAACGGGTTCACGCCAGTGTGTATCAAGAGCCCGGTGGCGATTATGCAGACATTTATAAGAACTTCAAAGGAGTTTTCTACATAAAATATCCGGTGGGTTTTCTCCGTGTCCCGAAAATAAACAAGCCTCAAGAGCTTTTGGCGTGAAAAACCTGAGGAGGCATGTATGGTGTGCACGCACGTTTCCTGAAGCAAGCTTTTGACCCCTAAGATGGAAAGTAAGCTCCCTTTATGTATACCAGCAGTTATTCCTAGTTTTGTGTTGTTTGTTCCGAATTACTCGTTTATGTTGAAAGTGTGATATGCAGTATATAGCTGTCCCTTCTGTCAGCATAATAAAAATAAAAAAATCAGGAATGCCTTTACATAAACATGAGGAAGATACACAAAAAGGTATCTTCCTCATGTTTATGTACCGTTACCAACACGCTCGTTTTGTACTTAACGCCTTCTACATTTTGGTTCTGCCATGCATTTCAACTCCTCAAGTAATCTCCACATTTTCAAATCGCTGTTTAGAACACAATTGGTCATAGAGCTGCTGAAAACTCACCCTGATCGATGCAGACATATTCTACATATTACTGCTGTCCGCATTTCGACACGTTTTGACGTATTGTTTCATTTATATATTTGATCACTAGCTGTTCACCACAAAAAGAACACTTCTCGAATGGCATCACGCTGTTAAGATTGTCGAATGGCTTTGCTGCACAAAATCATGTCTTCGTTTTTAAGGTGTCTGCAACACTTTACAAATTGATGTCCAGAAGGCATTGCTTAGGCGCTTTGCTGAGGAGAGTGTTTACCAACGTTTCCTAAAACAATATTTGATAAAACAGTAGCCACCGGCTTAATTTTTTTGTCTCTAAAGAACTTACCACTATACACAGTTCTGTGAACGTTTAGCACCGGACTCAATTCTAGGGCACAACGTTTTGTGTCCACTCCACAATCAAAATAGTATTGCCCCGTGAAAACAAAATGCACCACAATTCTTCCGTTGCAATAAAGGCCTCAAAATGCATCAAAGTGAAGAGACAGGTTGAGCAGACCTTTACATGGTTCTTCACTAGGGCTAAACCAAACTTCACACCCATGCACACATTATCTGCATGCAACCTCTATAATTAAGATGTTTGGATGATAATTTGGGAAATTCTTGAAAGACTATACTGATTTACTGTGGACAGGGGCAGATACCATAATATACCACAATATAACTAATGCTCATTTACTTGCCTGGAAATCATGTTCAGCCCAGACTGCATTCACTGGTTAGAAAGGCAGTTTCCTTCCTAAAAAACAAAAAAAAGAACGTTTAGAAAAGGCACTTTTATCAAATATACAAGTTGTAACCACAAATTTAATATTATCTACTGTGCTATTGCTTTTAATCTGCATCTTTAGGAAGGAGTCTTCTGAAGAAAAATATAAAATGATTTCACTTCAATTCATTCATGTAACAAATGAGAGAGTGACAGCGTTGAGATTATTAAACACAGCCGAAATGATGAAAGACAAATTAGAAAAATGAAAATTTTAAAGAAAGCTTTCTTAATTACAGAAGGTGAACAACCCTGCCTCCGCGCGCCATACATCAGTGACAGCCACACTGCCTCATGCACAACATCATCTGGGCCTATATGTCTTCCCGTGAAAGCATGACGAGGTAAAAAAGCTGCAAAAACTACGATGCCAGGTAGCTACTTTCTAGTTTCGATCACCGAAAGCACAGACACCGTGCTTAACGGTTTATGTAGTGACGCCCATTACAACAAGCCTTTGTAGAAACTTGTAAGCAACACATAATAACGTATAAAACAGCCGAAAGAGCACTTTGGCAAGGCCGAAGAGTTTACAGTTTACATATCCGAGAGATCACTCAGTCAACTCCGCATAGGATGCAACTAGGAAATGTTACAGGACACAAGCCTGCTTTGAGCACCGCTTCAATTTCAAGTCCGTTTCCTTCTGCACAGGAAATTCCGAGCGCTTTTTTCGTTATCAAAAATATCCTGTGAGGATTTTAAACTTTCCCGTTGGGGCTTGTGGACGCAACACCAGCCTCTGGTACTCACACGAATACTTTTTCTTTGCGTGTTGAATCCAGACAAGCATTCGCTTGTCGTCTTCGGTGAATCGTACTTCCAGCTTTTCCCTAGTTTTCATAATGAAGAAGATGTCGAAGCTCACATGACGACATATGTGGCCAGAAGCGTGGGACGCCAACGAGCGAAACGAAAAGAAACAAGCGCCATGAGCCAACACTGCCAGACGGAAAAGCGCATTTGTCCAGAACACGTGTGAAACGTACGTTACTTTCGGAATCCACGCATCAGCATCTTTCACGATTTGCGTTTCGTAAAGCCATGCTATAAAGAAAATTTAAAGAAGCAACTTCTTTTGAAGTGTGAAACTCTTTAAGAGAAAAATTGCAGCCTAATCTCGCTCCCAAACGGGGAGCACCGCGAGCGCTCGTGGCTTGAACAGGACTCCACGAATGAAATTCGCGGGTGCGTCTGCGAAACGTAAAATACAGCTTGGGCGTCTTCAAGTCGAACTTGGAGTTGAGGCGGACTTGAGCAAGTCAAACTTCGGCTTCAGATAAAGTCACATCTCTAACCTCGAGGGAAAGGCAGCACGAGGGTTCAGAGGTCAATTACTCAAGACAACTCAGGGCTGGCTTACTAATAGCGGCGGAATATACCCGATAAGAAGCACATCGGAAACAGTTGCTTTTGATTATTAGGTGGAACTCGTTGAGAAGATAAACAACAAGCGTATAACTTGAATTTTCTCTCATGCTAGATATATTGGTACGTCACCATCGGCCAATATGTTCACTATTAATACCACAGCTACTTGATTTCGACGTTCCAAGTAAATATTGAAATATGCACATTCACTTGATCGGTTTATTTACTACATTTAAGAAACTGTGTAACGTTTCTCGATCCTATTTCTGCGGACTTTAAAATTGTTTAATTCTTTTTAGGTAACGAGCCAATTCAATTACTTTTTTTTGCAACACACATGTTCGGATCTCTTTTGTTCGAGACTCACAAACGTCTGGGGTCCGCAATATGCGACTCTGCAAAGAATTCGTCTGCACAAAAATCTCCCGAGTGCAGCGTTGTTGATGGTGAACATATATCTTTCAGTGGCTGCTGACGCCAGAATCTGCAAGGTCCATCTGTGTCTACACATGTTTATGAAGTGACGCCACGGTCTTAGACTTCAGCTCAACTTGGCGGGGTCACTTGTCTTGCGCCTTTTAATATTATTTGGCAAATTTTGCGGGAGACAAATGTCAGACTTCAATTTAACAGGCCTGTCAAATACTGTATATATTGAGTAGGCCGTAAGCAAATGCTCATATATCGAATAGTTTGTTTTTAAGGGCAATATTGTGTGATACTGTTTATAAGTACTTTAGAAGGGTCGATAATACAAATTTTTCCTACTCGGCCTAGTTCGCACTGTCGAAATATTTCTGAAACACTTAATTTCTTTAAAAATCAGGCCAATAAATTATCTTTTTCAAATTTTCTGTGTTATTATTTGCGAGCGTGTCAGTATTAGAAGTCAACAAAACGGTGGTGCCAACGAATACCAAACATAACTTGCGAGTTCATTAGTTCTTTTCGATTCAGCACAATGATATTTAGGCTGTCGAACAGCTTACTCACTATGCGTTAATGTATTTGTTTATTCATGAGTTTATTTTTTTAGAAATCTGTGTCATCGGATACGGTAGCAGATTTTGGTAATAATCCTTGTGCACCAGTGCAGACAATTTGCCGCCAAACATGGCCGAAATTAATTATCAACATAAAATGATGCATCAAATCTGTTCGCAAAAAAGCCCGCAAGTTCCGTTGCAAATCACTTCGTGGTTCTCAAAGTGGCTCAGTTGCATTGCTTAATTAGGTTTGTCCTACTAGAGATATGTTTGTATCTCTAAATGAAGCAAGAACGACATAAAGCAGCATCACAGCCGCGTTCACGCTGAAACCGAAACCAACCAAATTGACTGATGGTTGGAGCTGAGCTAGGTGGTTCATATTCTTGGGTGGTGCCAGCTGAACACTAATAACACAAAAAATTTACAACCGCTGGATTACCAACAATATTAAAGCCTTCTTCTTCCTTCACTACTATCAGCATTTACAACCTGGATTAAAGCCCTCTTTTTCCTTATTTGTAAATTATTGTAAATAGGTATAGAAGTAAAGGAAGGTTCGTCCTTCCGGCTTGAGCAAAGAAATTTCAGGAGAGCGTACGCTTTGAAGAGGGAGTTGAGAACTAATTCTTTGACCGAGCTTCAGACTGACAAGTGTGGCTTGTTTGCAGTGCTCCCGGAGGCTACTTTCATTGAGAAAGCTTGGGTGACTGTTTCTGAGTTATTTGTACAGAGCGAAGATAATGTTGCGGTGTTAAAACGAGAGGTTTGTAGGATTTTGGCGGAGGAGGAAAGCATGGCCACGTTAAACAGAATAATACCCCATTCACACGGTCAACATAAAGGTACCTTTAACAGAGGTCCCTTTGCTATCGGCGAATCACCCGTGCTCTTGGGTCGCGAGCACACGACACGCGTGGAAGATCGTTGATTGATTGGTCGCAGAGAATAAAGGTACCTTAGCTAAAGGTACCTTTACGGTTGTGTGAATGAGATATTTTACGCTCTTGTTTCGGTTTAAAGTTTATGGTAAAAATCACAAAGTAGGGTTCCCCTTCCGAATGGTAATTATCGAAAATGGGTCATGGCAAAAGTCGCTCGCGGTTTTTATTCAAGGATGTTTGGGCCATGTCGATCTGGAGGGGAGTATTGCCCTTAGGAACTCGGGAAAATTATTAGAGGGTATTTCTCCTCTGCATCGGAGCACTTGCGCGGTGATGTCCTTGGACATCAAAGATTTATATTATTCTTTGGATAGCGTTTTGTTGCTCGAAAGCGTTAGGGAGCTTTTAGAGAAAAATTTTGTATCATTTCAGACCGAAGCGGGTACATCGGTAGATGCGGTACTGGAACTTCTGACGTGCTATCTGAAGGCGACAGTGCTGAACTTTAATAGGGACTGGTATATACAGCGGAAAGGCGTGTGCATTGGCTCGGCGGTGGCTCCAGTGTTGACGGAGTTTAATCTTAAAACTCTTGAGAGGAAAATAACACATTTTGTTATCTCTTGGGTGTTGATGAGTTTTTGGGTCGGAGGTTTGTTGATGACATCTTGGTTTAAGCTCCGCATAAACATTCCGCTACTGAGATCCATAACTTTATTTTGACCGCGGCATCGGAATTGAAATTGACCTCTGAGTCAGCGAAAAATGGAAGGTTGCAGTTTTTAGACTTGCAACTATTGAATAAATAGGGGATTTGCTGGTTTTATAAGAAGGAAACTGCGAGGAGGATTCTTTCTAGATGGAGTGCTCATTCTAAGCTCGTGAAAGGGGAGAGGTAAGATCACTAATTGGCAATTTACTGGAGAAATCTTGTTTTCATTCTGTCGGGAACGCTTTCGGCGTTCAAAACAAACATCTACTGTCGGCGGGTTATAGTTTAGAGCTCATCATTTCAAATGTACGTAGACAGCTTTTACGCGCATCGGGGACCGCTGACTAAGTTCAAAGCGGAACCTTTGCGGTGATTCTTTATTTTCGTGCTATTTTTCATAGCTTAAAAGCTTTAGTTGCAAAGTTTAACGTAAATGTGGTCTTTAAAATGTCTTTCGTTTGGACAAGCTCATCTCCTTTACCTTCGGGCGTGAGGCATGTTACAGTAAAACAACATTGAGATCCTGCAGTCACCTGTGTAGCAGAGGGGGTCTATAAGACCCTTTTGACTGCGGGTTGAGTTATGTTGGACAGACAGGGCGTTGTTTAAATGACCGTCTTACGGAACCCAAAAGGAGTGTAATAAATAAGGCGCCGAGTTCTGAATTGGCAAATCATGGTGGTTCGAGTAATTTTTGTTCCCCTCTTTGGGATGAAACTTTCGTTCTGTATAACGAAAAAGATTTGTTTAGAAGGCTAATTAAGGAGACTGTGCATCCAGGAGTGGGGGAATTGTGTAAACCAGCCGTCTTTGGTCATCAGTGATCGGATGAATGAGTTTTTGCTTGTGTGACGGAAAGTATTGAAACCACCGCGACCTTGCAAGTCACTATGAGGCAGGGGCCGTTACATGTTTAGACTAGCGAGACAAGCCCCTCCTACGCAGCTCGCTTCTCGCCAGTTTGGTGGTCTGCTCTTCTCCACTCGCCTCCTTTCCAGGGTTCGCTGAGCTAAAGTGAAAAAGAGGTCTTTGTGGGATGCAATAGACTATAGATGAAAACAAACTCAGGAAAGCCGGCGTTGGACAAAGTACATCTAAACAGTACTCGAAGTACAAAGTAATTGACGGGCCTCAAGTGAAGTAGTAAGTACACCGGGCGCAATATAGTTGAAGCACTATAAATACAACGGTCTTCAAAAGTAAAGTACCAGTATTTTTAACACGATATTTCATGATTCCCTTTAATTCCTTTATACAGTGTTTTCTTTTTTTAAACTGGTCTGCACTACCCCAGGGGACATCGCGAGTGTATCAGTAGTTTTCGGTAAAGGCAGCGAATATTGGACAAAGTCAAGTGGCCAAAGGGTAGTTGCTTTACTCTAGCGTACGAACTATTTAACACAATCAATTTATAAGGCACATGTGTGTATCGGTCTCATAGCCGCCATTACTTCGCCTCAAGAAGGAACCAGGTGTCGCCTTGAAAGACAATAACGCGTTTTCACATGACGATATGCCATTTTTTGTTAGAGGTTGGTGAACACTTATACTCGACTCTCTGGAGTTGTGCATAGTACTGAGAATGCCAAGGACTCGAGCGAGTGGTCTTTGAAAGAGCTTAATTTCACTGAGCACAAAAAGCTAGTGCCCATATCACTGCCCTCCTCCCCGTGGCTTTCCCAGAAACAAACCCAATTTGGGGAATGTACTTTGAAGTCGGGAGTTATACATTCCTCGGAAAGTACCATAAAAGATACTTTAAGTAAAGTACGAGTACCTACTAAGATAATATATACTTTAAGTAAACTACAAGTATTCTAAAGCTATTTGAAGTAGTACTTTCAGTACAATGCATTTAACGTGCTTCGCAACACTGAGAAAAATCGAACAAACGCGTTCTTGAGTGGGTCGGCTTAGTGCTTCTAATCTTTGACAAGAAACGCGCTAAACCTTTGCAGAAGACGTAACGAAAGCAACCAATGTTTTCTCAATTTCAGGAAACATGGGGCACAGACATTCAGCACATGGCGCAGATGATCGACAGAACGATTGTAAGCACAGGTGACTCCCTCCCCCCCCACACACACACAACACACACAAACACACACACTTTTTACTTCAAAGAACACTAACTCTATCGGGGTAGATCGAGAAAATGAAATCCGGTTTTTCGGCGCTCACAAAGAAACTGCGCGAAGCGGAAAGCCGAAACTCTGCGAGAATGTGACCCAAACGATGATGATAAAATGCGAAAGTTTCAGCACGTGACGTTACCTGCATCAAAAGGTTCAAAAGAAAATCAAAATTCTTCTACGAGCCGACGTTCACCTAAGTTTAATATTGATCAAATTGAAATATGAGACTGAGGGCACCTGTAGCATTTATTTCAGTGGAAAAAGTCTGTAAGTTAGAAGGGCGATACGGGTTTTCTTTCTTCTTGAAAAGTGTATTTTCAATTACATAATTGCTACAGGAGCCTAATTTTTCATATTTAGGTATGACTAATATATATAAATATGTATATGATGTTTTTTTACGCTGAACAGATTTGTTTTAAAAGAGCTGTGAAAGCTACTCTTATGCGGTTTGTTCAGGTGAGCTATAGGGCCAGGGAGACAATGTGCTTGTGCCGCATTTTTGCGATAAGTCGGCAAATTAACTAAAATTTGATCATTCACTTTTTAATTAGTGAAAAATAGCATATACTTTCAATTAGAACCTTGCTGAGCGTTATCGAAAACCACTAATTCAGCCATTTTCAGAAAGACTCTCAGCGCGTGAGAAGTGTAGTAGTGCACTAAAGTTACCACTTGTGGAGCAGGTACAAGGCTAGCGGTTGCGATAAGGCGCCCGCGCGATTTTTCCGTCTCTAATCTAGCCCTAGCCTTGTACCTGTTCGACGAGTGGTAACGTTAGCGTACTACCGCGCTTCACACGCGCTCAAAGTCTTTCTAAAATTGCTGATTTAGGGCTTTGGACGACGCTCAGCAAATTTCTAATGTGAACCATCAGACTATTTTCACTAACTAAAAAGTTAATTACAAATTTTAATTATTAGCCGACTGATCGTTATGGTTAGTCCTATATACTATGTCTTCGTGGCCGTATAACTCACCTGAACAAACCGCATAAGTGTAGCTTCCACAGCTTTTTTTATACAAATCTGTTAAGATTAAAAGAAATATAAAGAAATTAAAAGAAATTATATATATATATATATATATATATATATATATATATATATATATATATATATATATATATATATATATATTGCAAGGGTGAGAAGTGGGGATAATTTTATAGACAGCGAGGGAGCGAGAGATATCGCGAACCGTTCGTAAGCATACAGCGCAGCCTCTCGAGCTGCACGCACGTTCCCCCGTACCCAACCGTTCCTCGTCTTTATCTTCCTAACACTTCCCGCCGGTCGGGTAAAGAGCTGACATGGGTCAGATCAATGGGGGTTGTCCGGAATGCAGAAGGGCTTCATCCTGGCGACGTGAACAATGTCTGTGGTCTTCGAGCGATGATCCTGTGGAGGCGACAGCGGTGACACTTCATAATTCGTGGGGGAGAGGCGACGAACAACACGATAGGGTCCGATGTACTTAGAGAGAAGTTTTTGAGATAGCCCCGGCTGACGCAGCGGTGTGGCTAGGAGAACTATGTCCCCGATATCGTAAGTGACGGGAGAGTGACTCTCGGCGTGGCGAAGCTGCCGTTGCTGCTGCGACTTGAAGGTGTGAAGGCGGGCAAGTTGACGAGCATCTTGGGATCGGCTGATGATGTCGGCGGCAAAGCCACTCAACGAGGTGGTGATTGATGACGGGCAAGACTGTGTCAAGAGTTGTGAGAGGTTCGCGGGCGTATAAAAGGTAGTAAGGGGAGAAGCCGGTGGTGGCTTGGTGTGCTGTATTGTATGCGTAAGTCACATAAGGGATGACGGTGTCCCAATTGGTAGGATGGTCGTCGACATACATAGATATCATTTGTGATAATGTCTTGTTAAGGCGTTCGGTCAGTCCATTAGTCTGTGGGTGGTACGCGCTCGTCCACTTGTGAACTGTGTTGAAGAGTTGTAAAATCTCCTCAAGAAGCTGAGCGATGAATGGCGTGCCTCGATCACTGATGATGACTTGTGGTGCTCCATGACGCAGTAGGATGTTATGGAGAAAGAAATCCGCGACTTCTTGGGCAGTGGCCTTTGGTACAGATGTTGTCTCAGCGTACCGCATCAGGTGGTCGACGGCCACAATAACCCATCGGTTGTTGTTGGCGGAGAGCGTAAAAGGGCCCAAAAAGTCGATACCCATTTTTTTAAAGGGAGTGTCTGGTGGAGTAATAGATTGAAGAGGATCGGGTGTCCTGGTCGTACGGCTTTTCTTTGTTTGGCAAAGGCGACATGTTCGGATTATTTGTTAATGGTGCGGTACATGCCGTTCTAAAAATAGCGAGCACGGATGCGGAAGTATGTCTTGCTAAATCCAAGGTGACCAGCAGTCGGGTCGTCATGATGCGCTTGTATGATATCTCTTTGGAGTATTCAGGGTACAACAAGCAGCCACGGACGCCCATGTGGTTCGTAGATTTTTCTATACAGAACGCCATCATGAAGCGTGAAGAGGGTAGCATGTCGTTGCAGTTGGCGCGTGGAACGTGTGGTTGTTCCCAATAGGTAATGTATAATAGGTTTTAAATGTTGGTTCGATAGTTGAGCGTCGGCTACGTCAATTGTGTCCAAAGCTGCAGAGAGTGAAGGGGAGCTCTGGGGTTTCTGTTCAGAAGGCTCACTGGGCAGTGGACACCGAGACAAGCCGTCAGCATCGAGGTGTAGCTTTCCAGACTTGTGGACGATGCTGAAGTCGTAGTCTTGAATCTTGAGGGACCAACGTGCAAGGCGTCCAGATGGGTCCTTAAGATTCATAAGCCAGCAAAGGGCGTGGTGATCTGTGACGATTCGAAAGTGAATGCCATAAAGATATGGACGAAATTTGGTAATGGCCCATACGACAGCCAAGCACTCGCGTTCGGTGATTGCATAGTTACGTTCGCATTTTGTAAGAGTTCGGCTTGCGTATGCAATCACTCGCTTTGTATTACCAACGTTTTGCGCCAGGACAGCCCCTAATCCGTGACCGCTAGCATCGGTGCGTAATTCTGTGTCGGCGCCTTCTAAGAAATGTCCGAGAATCGGGTCAGAGATGAGGGCCCGCTTGAGAGAGTTGAAGGCGTGTTCTTGGGGTTGATCCCATTGGAAGGCTGGGTCCATTCGAAGTAGCTCGTTGAGCGGTTCGGCAAGGTTGGAAAATTCGGGTATAAATTTTCGAAAATAGGTGCAGAGGCCAAGAAAACCGCGAACGTCTTTCAATTTCTTAGGCACCAGAAATTCGGAGACGGCTTGAATTTTGTCGGGGTCAGGGTGAATTCCGTCGACACTGACCAGGTGGCCATGTACTTTGATTTGCCGCGCTCCGAATCTGCACTTCTTGGAGTTTAGTTGTAGTTTAGCTGCACGGAAACAATCGAGAACCTGGTGTAGTTGGCGAATATGCTCGTCAAACGTCGCTGAAAAGACAACAACGTTGTCCAGATAGCATAAACAAATGTTCCACGTAAGGCCTCTAAGCAAAGTGTCCATCATCCGTTCAAATGTTGCAGGGGCATTGCATAGTCCAAATGGCATTACATTGAATTGGTAAAGACCATCGGGAGTGATAAATGCTGCTTTTTGGTTTGGCGTCATCGGAGAGAGATTTTTGCCAGTAGCCGCTGCGTAAGTCCATAGAAGAGAAAAAGGATGAGTCCTGAAGCGTGTCTAAGGTGTCATCAATTCGAGGTAACGGGTAGACGTCTTTTTTGTTACTTTGTTTAAGCGGCGGTAGTCAACGCAAAATCGCCATGAACCATCCTTTTCTTTCACGAAGACTACAGGGGACGACCAAGGGCTGGATGAAGGTTCGATTACGTTTTTCTTGAGCATGTCAGCGACGTTTTCCTGTATCGTTCGGCGCTCCACTGGTGAAATTCTGTAAGCTCAACTCTTTACTGGAGTTGCCGTACCGGTGTCGATGCTGTGGTTCACAGTCGTTGTCTTCGTGAGGGCACGTCGGTCACAATCAAATAAATCATTGTACGCGGTTAGCAGAGTGGAGAGAGCCTGATGCTCTGTGTTGGCCAGGGAAGGGTCGATCATTTGAACAGTCTTGCAGCTTGAAGAAGTGGCAGAAGGTGCCCGCGGAGAGATGTTGAGAGCTCCCGGAGATAAGGCGGCAAGTGTATGCTCGTCATACCTTTGAATGGTGGCGACACGAGATCCCCGAGGTAGCATTAGCACTTCCGCCGAAGGGTTTGTAATGCACAACTGGACTCGTCCTGCTTTCTGTACGGCAATTGAGTAGGGTACAAGAGCGGCTTTTTTTCCAAAGGTGGTGAGAATGGGCTCGACAAGGCCGCAGGAACCGCTAAAGAGCGTCCTCGGGCACAAGCTCGACAAACACTGCGGTCAACGGAGGCAAGGATACGTCTTCTTCGACACGAAGGACAACCGGAGACGAATCCGAAGAAGTGGCATCTTTGTTGTAAGTGTTCAGATGAAGCTCGCGACTTCCGCAGTCAATAAAAGCGTCGGTTGCTGTCAGAAAGTCACACCCCAGGATTACGTCAGCGACACAGTTCGACAACACTGTGAAGATGACTGTGTATCGGCTACCCCCAAGAAGCACTGAAAGGGTTGAATAGCCGAGGGGTCGGATCAGGTCCCCGTTACCCATGCGTAACAAGCGTCCGTCAGCAGGCGTGAGCACTTTTCGTAGACGACGACGAATACTTTCGGCAATACATGATTTGGCGGCCCCTGTATCCACGAGGGCTGTAAACGTCTTTCCGTCAATTTCAACTTGAACAGTCGTTGGGCTGTCAGAAGGAGGATTTCCGTCGAGCTTGGGGAGTGCAGTCTGACCTCCGGTGTTCGCACAGACTGCTGGCTTCAGTTTGACGTCTCGGTGAATTCGGCAACGGCGTTAAGGGGCGACACAGAGCGCGGGCGGCGAGGGTAGGGCGATGGTGATCGGCCACGGCGATTGGTGATCGGCGAAGAAGGACGCGGGTCGGGTCGATCGTCAGAAGGGTGCGCCTCGTTCCGGAAGGTGCGGGAAGTGCCCGTCGTGAAGGGTCGGTACACTGTAGTGTCTACAAGCTGGCGGCAGTAGCGTGCGATGTGACCCGGTGTGTGGCGGTGGTAACAGATGGGGCGGTTATCTTCGGTTCGCGCAGATTGGTCCAGGTCTGGCGGAAGCGGGGAGCGGTGACCTACGCAGCACGGATTTCTTGTTGGACAACTTGCTGCATAGATTTCACCTGTGGTATTTCTTGGGCAACAGCAGCGGCTGGTGTGAAATGAGCGAGGTAAGGACGTAGTTCCTCGCGGATGATTGTCCTGATCAATGTAGCTATGTCGGTACTAGAGGCGGTGGCAAGACACACCTCGGGAAGACGTTCGAAAGGTGCCTTAGCGATTCGGGCACTCTGCAGCTCTTCATACTTCTTACATTCGTCAATGAGCTGCTGTACTGTTGGCGGGGATTTTGGCGCAACGATGGTGAACAGCTCCTGTGAAAGTCCTTTAAAAGGTGTCGAATCCGGTCATCTTCTGGCATTTCAGGATCAACGCGGGAGCATAGCCGCAGTACATCCTCAATGTAAGAAGTGGATGACTCGGTGTTTGCCTGGTAGCGGCTAGCCAACTTGTCCTTTGCTTGCTGCTTACGCTGTTCTGGCTTGCCGAAGGCGTTTGCAAAAGTGGCCTTGAAGGCGTCCCACGAGTTAATTTCTTCTTCATGATTCTCAAACCATTTCAGAGCGGTGTCTTTGAGGAAGAAAAAAACGTTCGCGAGCTTGAAAGAGTCATCCCAACGGTTGTGGAGACTTCCCCGTTCGTAGGTCTTCAGCCAGTCGTGGACATCGGAATCTGGTGTGCCAGCAAAAGTGGCGGGTCCCGCTGCCGGTTCTTGACGGTTGGTGGTGTGGTGGCTGCAGCGGAAGGCGGTGCACGGACGATGGTGGTGGGTTGGGCTTCTTCAGCCATAGCGGTGACCTTGCGACCGCTACGGAGTTCCAGACCGATGTGGCGGGAGAGGTGGAGGGAGCGAGAGGTTGGGAAACTAGCGCACCTCCACCACTTGCAAGAATGAGAAATGCAGATGATTTTATAGACAGCGAGGGAGCGAGAGATATCGCTAACCGTTCGTAAGCACACAGCGCAGCCTCTCGAGCTGCACGCACGTTCCCCAGTACCCAACCGTTCCTCGTCTTTATCTTCCTAACAATATATATATATATATGTGTGTGTGTATTGCAAGGGCGAGAAATGGGGATGATTTAATAGTCAGTGAGGGAACGACAGATACCGTGAACCGTTCGTAAGCCCACAGCACAGCCCCTCGAGCTGCCCGCACGTTCCCCCGTACCCAACCGTTCCTCGCCTTTATCTTCCTAACACTTCCCACCAATCGGGTGGAGACCTGACATAGCGGCGGCAGTCAACGCAGAATCGCTATGAACCACCCCTTTTTCACGAGGACTACAGGCGACGACGAAGGGCTGGATGAATTGTAAAAGCTTGGTCTGCTGGGCAAGTTTGTGATTGACATTCTTATTAAAAATAGCGCAAAAAAGACGAGACAAAAAGACAAAGAAGCACACAAAACAAGTTATGTGCTTTTTTGCCTTTTCGTCCCGTCTTTTCTGCGCTATTTTTAATATGGTTGGATGAAGTTTTGATTACGTTTTTCTTGAGCATATTAGGGACGTTTTCTTGTATTGTTCGGCGATCGACTGGTGAAATTCTGTCAGCTCGACTTTTCAGTGGACTTGCTGTACCGGTTTTGATGCTATGGTTCACAGTAGATGTCTTCGTGAGGGCACGTCGGTCAAAATCAAATAAATCACTGTATGCGGTTAGCAGACTGGAGAGAGCCTGATGTTCTGTGTTGGGCAGGGAATGGTCGATCATCTAACAGTCCCGCAGTTTAAAGCATGGCAGAAGGGGCCCGCGGAGAGGTATTAAGAGCTCCCGGAGATAAATCGGCAAGTGTGTGCTTGTCATACGTTTGAATGGTGGCGACACGAGATCCCCGAGGTAGCATTAGCACTTCCGCTGAAGGGTTTGTAATGCTCAACTGGACTTGTCCTGCTTTCTGCATGGCAATTGAGTAAAGTATAAGAACGGCTTTTTTTTTCAAAGCTGGAGAGAATGGGTTTAACAAGGCCTCAGGAACCGCTAAAGGCGCCTCGGGCACAAGCTCGACAAACACTGCGGGCAACGAAGGCAAGGATACGTCTTCTTTGACACGAAGGACAACCGGAGACGAATGCGAAAAAGGGGCATCCTTGTTATAAGTGTTCAGATGAAGTTCGCAACTTCCGAAGTCAATAAAAGCATCGGCTGGTGTCAGAAAGTCACACTCCAGGATTACGTCAGCAACACAGCTCGACAACACTGGAGATGATGATGACTGTGTATCGGCTATCCCTAAAAAGTACTGAAAGGGTTGAGTAGCCGAGGGGTCGAATTAGTTCCCCGTTACCCATACGTAGCAAGCGTCCGTCAGCGGGCGTAAGCACTTTTCGTAGGCGACGACGAATATTTTCGGTAATACATGATTTGGCGGCCCTGTATCCACTAGGGCTGTAAACGTATTTTCGTCAATTTTAACTTGAACAGTCGTTGGACTGTCAGGAACGAGGAGTTCCGTCGAGATTGGAGAGTGCCGTCTGACCTCCGGTGTTCGCATAGACTGCTGGCTTCAGTTTGACGTCTCGGTGAATTCGGGAACGGCGTTAAGAGGTGACACAGAGCGCTGGCGGCGAGGGTAAGGCGACGGTGATCGGCCACGGCGATTGGTGATCGGCGAAGAAGGACGCGGGTTGCGTCGATCGTCAGAGGGTGCGCCTCGTTCTGGAAGGTGCAGGAAGTGCCCGTCGTGAAGGGTCGGTAGGCTGTAGTATCTACTAGTTGGCGACAGTAGCGTGCAATGTGACCCAATGTGTGGCAATGGTAACAGATGGGGCGGTTATCTTCGGTTCGCCAGGTTTCAGTTCGGCGACGTGGCCTATAAGGCCGGGAAGATTGGGGCGTCTGTTGAACCGCAGGCCTCTAATAGCGGGGATATCAGACTTGGGGCATTGAGCAAACAAGTGGGGTGCCGATGGCACTGGCAGGCAAGCGAAAGTTGGTAGGGAGGGTGACCTTACGCAGCGCGGATTTCCTGTGAGACAACTTGCTGCATAGATTTTACCTGTCATCTCTCCGGGGCAACGGCAGCGGCTGGTGTCAAATGAGAGAGGTAGGGACGTAGTTTATCGCGGATGATAGTTCTGATCAATGTAGCAATGTCGGTATTGGAGGCGGTGGCATGACACACCTCGGAAAGGCGCTCGAAAGGTGCCTTGGCGATTCGGGCACTCTGCAGCTCTTCATACATTCCGACTTCGTCAATGAGCTGCTGCACTGTTGGTGGCGATTTTGGCGCAACGATAATGAACAGTTCCTGCGAAAGTCCTTTAAAAATGTGTCGAATGCGTTTTTTTCTGGAATTTCAGGATCAATCCGGGTGCATAGGCGTAGTACATCCTCAACGTCAGAAGTGGACGACTCGGTGTTTGCCTGATAGCGGCTAGCCAACTTGTCTTTTGCTTGTTGTTTACGCCGTTTTGGCTTGCCGAAGGCATTTTCAAAAGTGGCCTTGAATTCATCCCACGAGTTGATTTTCTCTTCACCATTCTCAAACCATTGCAGAACGGTGTTTTTGAGGAAGAAAAAAAAAAACGTTCGCCACGTTCGCGAGCTTTAAAGAGTCGTCCCAACGGTTGTGGAGACTTGCCCGTTCGTAGGTCTTCAGCCAGTCGCGGACATCGGAATCTGGTTTGTCCGCAAAAAGTGGTGGGTCTCGTTGCCGGTTCTTGACGGTTGGTGATGTGGTGGCTGCAGCGGCAGGCGGTGCGCGGACGATGATGGAGTTTTGGGTTTCTTCAGCCATTGTGGTGATCTTGCGACCGCTACGGAGTTCCAGACCGATCTGGTGGAAGAGCTGGAGGTGAGGAAGAGGTTGGGAAACTAAATCACCTCCACCACCTGCAAGGGTGAGAAATGGGGGATGTTTTAATAGTCAGTGAGGGAGCGACAGATATCGTGAACCGTTCGTAAGCCCACAGCGCAGCCCCTCGAGCTGCCCGCACGTTCCCCCGTACCAACCGTTCCTTGTCCTTATATTCCTAACGCTATATATATATATTGTCACGTAGGCGAAGGAGATGTTGGCGAATATAGAACCCAACAAGGGTTTAATGAGCAGACTGCAAAGCAGTATCAAAAACAGGCGGTGGGTCAGTCCGGCCGATCTGTTAGAAGGCGCGAGCCCCGTGCAGAACCGAAATCACCGAGGCGCGCTGTCATGCGCGAACAATCAAAGCATTTGTTACCTGCGGCGTTATCCCCGTTTTAAAGAAAGCTTCGACCCGTTGCTTGAAAATAAAGCTACGAGAGAGCAGACAGGCAAATATATTCCTTCAACGTCTATCTGGCATAGTATGGTTTCAGGCGGACGATCTGAACCACTTTTGGGTGCAAACGGCGTCGCCGTGATGGCGAGTTTTCATGGGGAATGACTTCGTAGGTCAATTGTCCAAGACGGCGGACGGCCCAATACGGGCCGAAGTAGCGACGGTGGAGTTTCTCGCTACGACCTCGTTGGCGAATGAGGGTCCATACCTAAACTTGGTCGCCAGGTTGGCACTGTGCATCATTTCGTCGAAGGTTGTAGAGTCGGGCGCCAGGTTGTTACTGGCCTTGGATTCGGATCCTCGCTAATTGGCGGGCCTCTTCTGCGCGTTGGAGGAACGCGTCAACGTCGTCGGTATGAACGCCGTCTTCAAAGTATGGTAACATGGCATCTAGTGTACTTGTGGCCGCGCTCTTCCGTTTACGAGACTGAATGGCGTCATTCCTGTCGTCTCCTGCGTTGCCATGTTGTACGCGAAAGTTACATCAGTTAAAATGTCGTCCCACTATGTATGTTCGACATCCACGTTTATTGACAGCATGTCTGCGAGTGTCCAGTTAAGGCGCTCAATCAAGCCATTCCTTTGGGGGTGGTAGGCAGTTGTCCAGCGGTGGGCGGTTTGGCTCAAGTGCAGAATGGCTTGCATGAGCTCGGCCGTTAAGGCTGTTCCTCGATTTTTGATGACGACTTCGGAAACACCGTGTCGCAGGAGGATTGTATGTACGAAGAATTGTGCTACCTTCATAGAGGTTCCGCTGGGAAGGGCTTGTGCTTCGGCGAAGCGGGTGAGGTAGCCGGTAGCCACGACAATGCATTTGTTACCGGAAGCAGACGTAGGGAAAGGACCGAGCAAATTCATTCCTATTTTTTGGAATGGCCGCAAGGGCGGTTCTATGGGCTTCAACGGTCCTGAAGGCCTTGTAGGCGACGCTTTTCGGCGTTAGCCTTCTGGGCAAGTGCGACGTAGTGAGCGACGTTGGTAGCGGGGCGTGGCCAGTAGTAGCGCTCATGGATCCTTTCGAGGGTACACGTGAATCCCAAATGTCCCGATGTTTGCTCTCCATGCGCCGCTTGAAGGATTTCGTTTCGGAGGGCTGAGGGGGCCACGAGTAGGTGCTGGTAAGAGTGGTGATCAGTGATTACCTTGAAAGGCTTTCCATATAGGTAGTGGCGAATTTTGAAAATCGCACATACGATGACGAGGCATTCCTTCGGTTTTGAAGTAGTTTCACTCGGCCTTGGACAAAGAACGACTGGCGTAGGCAATAACTTACTTAAGTCCGTTCTGGTGTTGAACAAGAACGGCGCCGAGGCCTACAAAGCTGGAGTCGGTATGAACTGCTGTTTCGACGCTCTCGTCGTAGTGGGCCAGTAACGCGCTCGACTCCAGGCGCTGCTGAAGCTCCCTGAATGCATCTGCTTACTCTGGCTCCCAGACGAACGGGACGTCATCGGGCGTCAAGCACATGAGAGGCTCGGCAAGTTAAGAAAAGCGCTTCACAAAATGCTTGTAATAAGCACAAATGCCTAGAAACCTACGAACGGCACTTTTGTCGGCTGGCTGCGGGAAGCGCGCAATAGCTGCAGTTTTCTAGGGATCAGGATGAACTCCGCTTCCACAAGCGATGTGTCCGAGAAATTTTAGTTCTTCGTAAGCGAAGCACTACTTCTCCGTCTTAAGCGTTAGTCCTGAAGACTTAATTGCTTCGAGTATTGTTTCCAGTCTCCGTAAATGTTCATCGAAGTGCGTGGAGAACACGACAACATCGTCGATATATACGAGGCAGGTCAGTCATTTCAACTCTGCCAACACGGTGTCCATAACGTTTCGAAACGTTGCTGGCGCTGAGCAGTGGCCGAAGGGCATGACCTTAAACTCATGCAATCCGTCGTGGGTTATGAAAGCTGTTTTCTCCTGATCCCTCTCGTCGTACTCGACCTGCCAATATCCCGTCTTGATGTCCATCGACGAGAAGTACTTGGCGTTGCTACGTCGGTCTAGCGTGTCGTCGATTCGAAGCAGAGGATACAGGCCTTTCTTAGTGATTTTGTTTAGGTGGCGTTAGCCTGAGGGTGCCATCTTTTTCTTCGTTAGAACGACAGGCGATGCCCAAGGGCTTTTCGAGGGTTGAATGATGTCGTCGGAGAGCATCTCTTTGACTTCATGTTGAACTGCGTCGTGCCCCTTGAATGGAACTCGATAGGGAGATTGTCAGAGGGGGTGTGTATCCTCGTGTGTTATGATTCTATGTTTCGCAATCGGGTTTCCCGGGTTTTGGAAGACGACGAGAGGGAGTCGGGGTAACGTTGAAGTAGGTGCTGTAGTCGGTCCTGTTTTTCCTGGGACAGCGCAGGGTTCATGTCGACTGCGGGAACAGCCTCTTCCGTCACGGAAATTATTGAGGGTGTATTGGAGAAGGTCCGAGCGTTACGGACCTCTGCGGTGTCCTCTAGGGAAGCAAGTGACGTGCTCCGGCTGAGATGTTGGTATTCCGAAGTGAACTTTGTTAGCAAGATATTCGCTTGACCTTGTTCAAGGCGAACGACTCCCTCACAACCAGTATTCCTCGTTGAAGCAGTAGAGATCTGTTGCTTTCAACGACTTCCTCGTAATCAGTGGATACGGCAGCTGTGACAGAGACAAGGACACTTGTGCGCGGTGGGAACGCAACATGTTCGTCGAGTAGCGTAAGCGAGGTCGGCTGGACGTTGGGCGGGATGGCGTGCTCTGTAGAAAATATGACCGACTTTGATTTGAGATCGATGACAGCGCTGTGCTCCAATATACAATTCATACCTAGGATAACGTCCCACGAGCACTGGTGCAAGACGAAAAATGTCGCAGGAGACGTGAAATGGCGGATTGTAACCCTCGCTGTGCATCGTCCGGTGGGAGTCACAAAATGACCTCCCGCTGTACGGATCAGAGGGCCACCCCAGGGGGGGTCGTCACTTTCTTTAGTGCTCTTGCAAACTGTCCGTCTGATGTTTCTGGCCACGCTGTACAGCAACCCCACCTCCAGGGGTTGCTACCCTCAGTCCCCCCCCCCCCCGGCCGGGGCTGGGTGACCTGCGTTCTTGCGGCTTGCGAAGGGGGACGACGTTGTGGCGAAACAGGTCGACTAGGCGATGGAGACCGTGAGAACCTAACCCCAGGTTATTGATCGAACTGCACTGGTCAAATTTCTCATCAGCAGTGGAGACACCATGGCGCTCACTGAACCTTACTTCCCGCTGCCTGAATATATACATAAAGCACCTTTACTTTTTGCCCCGTAAACCATACCGCGTTGCTCATGCGCCATGTCGCAGGTGTTTCGACGGTGCTCTTATCCTGTGGTAAAGCAAAACCACCTAGAATAATTGAGGCCTGCGAGCACACCCTTCTTCCTAAATGGAATTTCGTCACGGTTTCACGGCGCTAACTCAGCAAGTGGACCAGAGCTTGGTGCCGAACGTCCTTCGACGCGTTCATTGGACACGGCGCCCGGCCGAGCACTGACGCAGCACTCGTAGCCAATCTGCGTCTTCGCTTGGTCTCACGGTGATGACGTCAAAATTCTTGCGCCCGTTCTTTGTTTATTCGAGGTGGGTGTTGGGTAAAGACAGTGTGTGGCAGTTCTGTTTTCATTCGCAGGGTTGTACAAAGACAGATCTTCCTGTGGACAAGAATATCCTTCTCGGAGTGCTACGCTACACCCGGACTTTCTTCTTCACGGCCTGACCTCAACTCACAATAAACTCACGGTTTCATTCATCAGACTTGAAGGAATAAATGTAGGCACCTTTAGGTATTCTGAAATGCATTAAGATTCCAACTCAGGCCGCAAGACACGTGAATACGACTTCACGGCCTGACCTGAACTTACACCAAACTCACTATGTTTTATCGATCAGACTTGGAGCAATAAATATACGCACCTTTAAGTGTACTAAAACGTATTATGTTTCGAAATCGAGAAGCAAGACAGATGAATGCGAAAAAATGAGATGGACGATCTTGACACTTATGGAGTGGTAAGGTACGACCAGGTCCAAGGTTATTCCTCAAATCAGATTTATTGAAAAAAACAGGGATGACGAGGACGAGCTGCTGTAGATTTATTATTTTCTTTAACCATCTGAGACTGGGTAGATAACAAGAGGAATCCAAGGTGGAAGAGAAAGTAACAGAATGACAGAAGGTAACGTCTCCACCTTATTCCTTTCTTTTCCCCTTTGGGTACTGCTCGTTCTCCACCCAGCTTCAGGTGGCTTAAGAAAATGGCAGACTTATTGTTTTGGCTCCTGTACCAAAACATGGAGACAGGTAATGCCGCCTATGCCTCTGGGATTAATACCCCATTAACACGTCCAGCATAAAACTATCTTTAACTTAGGTCCCTCTGAAATCGGCGGATCAGCCCGCGCTTTTGGGCCATGCTACGCGAGGAGGAGCACGAGTTGCTTGGCCCTCGACCACAACGGTACCTTAGCTAAATGTATCTTTATAAACCTGTGAGTGGGGTATAGACGGAAAACAGTTCACTTGCGACCCCTGATATCACTCACTTTCGACTTCCGTCTCCTAGCTTCTATGCGTTATTTCTTTCTTGAAACCTATAATATGGTCACGGGGAGTGACGCGCTACAAGTAACGCGGTACTGAAACTTTGTGACTTCTTTTCAGGACTTTTACCTGTAATGCTTTACATTTCTCTAAGTGTACCTTCGAACTATAGTTCCATTACTTTTTCTAAAGTTAAGATGAAAGCAACGACGGTACTTCTATTGTTTTTTTTTTTTCTTTTTTTACACTTGCTGGGGATTAAAATGTCTGACCAGAGTACAATCAAGCCATTTTTCGCACTTTCTAAATGATGTGCTCGGTTACAATATTTGCCTTGCGCCAACTTGTGAATACGTAGTGTCTCGCGCTTTTACAGCCACGCGTGAGTGTGATGCAAAAGACCTAGTTATTGTTATGCACGAGCTTTCTTTTTGTGATAAACACTTGAGGGAGTCACTGGAAGAATTTACAGGATCTTTTCACCGCAAAAATGAACTACACTCCGCTGAACGCTCCTCCTCCGCCCAAAGGTAGAGCTGGCGGTCCGAACCAGGTGACAACGTTTCAGCACGAACCGATTATTTTATTCAAAAGTTAGAACTGATGTTCTAAACGTTCAAATAGAAAATGGTGGCCGAAACCGAAAACGGGCAAAAATGGGTTTTTTTGCCGGTTTTCGGCGTTTTTTTAGGATTTGCTTTTTATATAAAAAAGAAACTAAGAAGTTCCGACGTTACTTTTTTTAAAGCAACTGTAGCTCTGAGTTACTTTTTAACTGCGATAACGCTAACAGCTACTTCGCTCCTTTTTTTCCGAAAGTAACTGTGGCTGTAAATAGCTATCTTATTTTATTAACTTGCCCAATACTGCATGAGGCGCTATTTGATTGATTTTTTTTCCTGAGAAATATATGGCTCCGTGTTTTGGAAAGAACATCTGCCAGCTCTCAATAAGGCCAGCTCCACCTGATGTTTCTAATGATTCAACACGTCCACTAACATTGCAATGAATGCTCGCAAAACGCAAAAAAAAAACATTATACTCATTTCTGGATGTTGTTTCTACGTCCCTTATTTTTAAGGCATCAGGAAACAAAAACTAAGCTGTCCTAAAGCCTCTGTCGGTTGCTACCAATGTCATGTCTTCATGACCTTTATTGTAGTCAGCAAACGTACACACAACCAAAGTCCTTATATGTTCCCAAGAAACCACGATCCACAGAGTCTTCTTGAACTGGGGAAACGAACAGGTCGGCCATGTTGATGCCATAAATAAATTAAACTGATACGTAAATCGCCTACGCATTCAAGTTACGAATGACGGCTGGTCGGAAGGCGACTGGCGTGTTCGTTTTCACCACTCTTTTTCCTCAGATAGCCGATCATCTACACTCTGAAAAGGGTTGTAGGACTTACCCTTTTAAGGAAATAACCGACTTGTCACTGTGGACCCCCCTTAAGGAGGTAACATTACTTCTTGTAATTGCGTGTAAACTCTAACCTTGCTTAGTGGATAACTTTGCTTCCTTAAGAAGACAACTTTAAGCTATTTTGGAGGCAAGAGTGCATGTCTCAAAGGGCAGTTTTTACTTCAGTCAAGGAGTAACCGACTACGTTTTACCTCCTTTCAAGGGTAAGAGCATGAACATCGACGTCCTGTTTTTACCTCTTCTTCGGTATTACCTCCTTTTGGGGTTAATATCGAAAAGCCCTTGGGAGAGCCAATCGATGCAATCTAAGCAGCTAGCTCCGAGAATGGCGCGGCAAATACGTTAGGCCTAAAAAAAGTAGTCACTGTTTTTTAGGTTGGCAATTTCAGCCTTGCCGTTTGCCGAATTCGCTCCGTAGATTGCAGCGACTGTTTCTCCCAAGGGCCATGCGGGAAAGTAAGCGCTCCAGATTACTTCGTGTAAATTTCTTTTGCCACCCTTGCAACAAAACTAGAAATATCACGGGCATCAGAAGTGAAAAAAAGCTGGACTTATTTTTATAACATTTTATTTCATTTCGTCGCAACTTGCAAGCTCAACCAGCCACGACACTGAAAAAACACACGTGAAAACTTACAGGTAAATTCGCTGTCAGTCAAATTCTTGAAATATTTATTTATTTTATTTATTTCAAATACCCTCAAGGTAAGTACATTGAAGAGGGGAGAGAGCTGTAAAATATTAACTATAAAGTGCACATATTAGTAATAGCATTTTTAAACATGACAATATCAGTGATGTTAGCAATCGAGGCGGGAAGGTCGTTCCAGTCTATAGATGCTTGTGGCATAAAAGAATATTGAAATAATGAAGTTTTAAAATTTGGAATACCAACCTTATGGCTATGATCAATGCGAGCAGATATGTAGAATGGTGGAGTAATTAGTTTATGACGAAGGGTAACATTTTGATGAAATATTTTATGAAAAAGACACAAACGAGAGATTTTTCGGCGGTGAGTTAGTAACGGCAGACCTAAAGTATTTTTCATGGTAGTAACGCTGGCAGTGCGATGATAGTTTGTCAATATAAAACGAGCTGAGCGGTTTTGAATGGATTCAACAAGAGCAATTAGTGACGAGTGAGCGGAGTCCCACACAGCAGCAGCATATTCTAATTTTGGACGGATTAGGGTTTTGTACATGGTCAGTTTTGATGAAGACGGAGCGAGAAAGAAATTTCTTTTTAAGTATCCTAACGTACGGTTAGCACTGTTAATTACGTATTCAATATGAATCTTCCAAGAAAGGTTACAAGTTATATGAACACCAAGATATTTGTAACCAGACACTGAAGCGAGGGGATTACTGTTTAGATGATAAGTATGACACACCGATTGAGCACGTGACACTCTCATCGATTTGCATTTGTAAGTGTTAAGTTCCATTAGCCACTGGTTACACCACAGTGATATACGATTAAGGTCAGATTGTAGAAGAATAGAGTCAGATATGTCAGTTATTTTCCGGTATATTACGCAATCGTCAGCAAAGAGGCAAATAGAAGACGACAAGTTCTGCACCAAATCATTAATGTAAATAAGATAGAGGAGCGGACCAAGCACTGATCCCTGTGGGACGCCCGAGGTTACTGGAACAGTACACGAATTTGTATTATTAGCTGTAACGAATTGTAGGCGGTTAGTTAAAAGGCATGAATCCCATTTAATATACATGAGTCGATGTTAAGTGATTGTAGTTTATGAAGAATGAGTTTGCGGAAAACTTTGTCAAAGGCTTTTGAGAAATCTAAAAAAACACAATCGGTTTCAATATGATTATCAAGAGAATTATGGAGATCATGCGTGAAGAATAGTAGTTGCGTCTCACATAAAAAATATTTTCTAAAGCCATGTCGTGAACTTGTGAAGAAGTCATTAGTTTCAAGATAATTTATCAACTGCGAGTAAATGACGTGTTCAAATATTTTACATGGCACACTTGTTAAAGAAATCGGTCGATAATTGAATGGGTTTTGTTTTTCGCCAGATTTATGTAAAGCAACCACCTTCCCAACCACCCAATCGCTCGGGACTACGCCACGGTTAAGAAACCGCATATAAAGTTTTAAAAGAATTATTGGACATTACATATTAAAATTTTTTAAAAACTTGCTTTTAACATCATCTATTCCGGCGCAGGATGAAAGCTTCATATTATTAATAATGCAAGCTACACCAATCGCGTCAACTGCCGCTGGGTCTATAGGCAAAAAATCTAGAAATGACAATACCGGTACTTGGTTAACATCAGAGGTTGTAAATGACATACTAAAAACATCATTTAACACACTCGCACTTTCAGTTGCTGGTATATCTATACCGTCAGATGATTGAAGAACAATGTTGGACTGACACTTGGGATTAAGGACATTCCAAAATGGTTTAGGATTATTTGCTAACATGATATTTAGAGTATGATTCAAAAAAGGTGATTTAGCTTCCATAAGAGCTGATGTATATTCTTGATCAGCAGTTTTGTACGCAGCCCACCGTGCATCAGCGGATGATCGTTTGGCAACGCAAAACAGTCTTCTTTTTCCTATTTCGGAGGCGCCTGAGATTAGAGTTAAACCAAGACGAGTTAGTGTTGCAACGAATCTTCCTTGGTGATATGTACTATTCAATGAATAATAAAACAACATTTTTAAACAGTATCCAATTAGACTCAACGGAGCGCTCTGGAAACTCAGGTAAGTAATCACTAAGCAACTCAGACAGGTACAAGTTAATTGACGTAAAATCAGCTCTACAGTAGTCACGGAATAATTTAATGTGAATTTTAGGCGCTACGAATGGAATATTTAAGGAAAAGTGGAGAACTGAATGATCACTAAGACACGGCAAGTATGCGAGTGATGATATGACGCTCGGATGTGTTGTTAATACGAGATCAAGTATGTTTGATGAGAGGTTTGTAACCCTAGTGGGCTTTGAGACAACTTGAGAAAAGTTGAAATCAGGACAGAGTTCAATAAACTCGTTAGCTTCAGATGAGAAGGGGTTAAAACAGGATATACATTAGACCTGATAATGTCGAGGTAATTGAAATCACCCATTAATATGATTGGCACTCCTGCCAATCATATTAATGGGCGAATTAACAAAAGTTTCTTGTAACTTAGCTTAAACTGGTTTTCCTGGCTCTTTCCATACTCCAGTAGTTTGCGCCGAGCTAAACGAGTTGAAAAGCAAAAGTCTTCCGAAACAGAAATAGGGCTGGTTTTTAATTTTGATTTGGCCTGCAGGACACTTTCTCTAGTTTTAAAAGACTGAAACTTCACTAAAATAGGACGACGCATTTCTGTTATAAAAAGCCCCGGCCAAGCGATGAGCACGCATGATTTGTTCACACGGAGTAATACAAGAAGCTAAATCTGAAAGTAAACGAACCACCTTCTCTTCCGCCTGGGCCCACATTTCACCAAGGCAATCGTCCACACCATGAAATACAAGATTATCCCTGCGTGACTGGTCTTCAATCTCATCTAATCTACTGCGCAAAGCATGATTTTCTTTTTGAATGCGCTGAACAGATTGGCTGGCACCAGCCAACTCGCGGTGTAATTCATTGATTGAAGACGACTTCAATTCAATCGCAGAAACCCTTCGACCGATATTTGTTACCGTGACTTGTAGCTGTTGTTGGTTTGTTTTTAGTTCGTTAATCGAGCTCAGTAGACTACTTTGCCCTTCCTCAGCCCTCTGAGTTCGCGCATTTGTATCCTGCGACACCCGCATCATTTCACCAAGCTGCTTAGGTAGTTCAATATTAGTTGGTCCGGGGTTAGCCTCGACGTCACCTCAAAGCAGCAGCGACTACACTCTGAACGAATTCACCAAAGCTTCTGGGCATGGAAACACTATTACAGACGTCATTAGACTTAACAAAAAAACCGTCATGACTACTAACCTGCAGGGTTAGAAGAAAAAGTTGACGATGCGCATCGTGTGCGTGCTTCCATGCCCTCTGACGATCCACGGTGACGAGGCCGGCCTCCGGGGCCAATGCGATGATGCGGGTGTCGATGTGGCTGTTCCCGAATGACCGAAATGAAGCTGGTTGATGACGGAGAAGTTGGTTGCCTCGGTTGCCTGGCGCTTGTCTTCGTTTGTGGTACAGGACGCTGAAAGCAAAATAAAAAGGTTACAATTAGGAAGATATTTACAAAACGCGAATCATAAAAAAGTAGAATAAAGACCAAGTGGAAATGCCTATTTGTTTATTTCTGAATCTTACTGCCAAATGCCGAACTTCGGCAAAAATATAAATTATTTTTGCCCAAGTGATGTGCGAGAATAATATTCAATACAATTTGTATTTAAGCATCAGAGAAGCAGCGCACATGGAAGAAAACACAAAAAAGTACACGATGAAAAAGACGCACTTAAGCGCCGTGTGTGGCTGTTACAGGTTTATATTTACACATATATATACACAAAAGGAAGGGGCAAACGTGGCCCACAGCCGAGACCGGTCTCCCGGCATTCCAACTGTCTCGTGCCCACTGCACGCTGTCCCACGAGGCGGCCGCCCTATGCGTGGCGCTAGATGCTGCCAGAACACCCTTCCCCCACAAGTGCCGGAACACCGTCTTTTTAGTGGTGTATTAACGGTGTGGCCGCAGCCGACACCACCAAAACATCCCGTCGCCTCTCTACCCTGAATCTCAAAGGAGAGCGAAAGCACGCGCTGCAGAACCCAGGGATCCTGGGTTCGATTCTTACACCTGCCCCATTTCGATCTGGATGAGCATCGTCCGGCGTGCGGTCTTGTGTCACTACTGCGTGGTGCAGGTTAAAGACCCCAGGCAAGCGGTTGTATTGCACTGGCTAAATTTCTCATCTACAGCTGGGAGAGAAATCGCTTGTTGTGGCAGGCTAAGTTCAGGCTGTATAAACAAGCACACAACAAAATTAAACTTATATAAATATATTACCTTGAACTTTAGAATTATACTTGAACACGACGAAAAGTTATAATGTTCTAGCTGATCTATTTACAAGAATGTACCAACACGCTCCACTCTTAACCGTCATCAAACTCATGTGTCTGAACCAGCCTTAAAGGAGCTGTGCAACGATTTTAACATTGAAAGAATTGGCGTTTTCTACTTTTCACAACGTTCACCTTGTCACAAAGGACAGAAAAAACACCTCCTTCCTTCGAAATGTTGTGATTCCGCCGCGTAATCGCGAGGCAAAAATTAGAATATTCCTCGACCTGCAGCCTCTAGCGGCGGCCATGAGAAACACGTGGCATGACGTCAATCTTGTAGAAAGATAGCAAGTTGTGCGAATACCTGCTCGATAAAAGGTAACTTTTCTATAAATCGTGTCGTTCCAACATAAATATAAATGCGTCAAAAACCTGGTATCATCGACAAAACTTTTATTATACGGAGTTTCAGTGGCGCCATCTATCCTAGGTCCACAAAACCGTCAGCAGCGGAACAGCCGCCAGAAGCCGGAGGGGGACGGTGGACAGGGCCGGACGGGTATGGCCATACCCGGATGAGACTTTCCTCCTTTCCCCATACTGTTCGCGCTGCGCCCGCCAGCACGTGGTCACGCGGTCACGAGCGGATGAGTTCTCGGCGCTCACTGATGGCTCTAAAGAGAGAGCTTCACCGGAACCCCGCGCCTTCCCCATTGACGTCACAGCGCACGTGACTCGGAAGTTAGTGAAGGAGTTAAGAGGCGCCGAAAACCTCAATCTTTGTACATTTTTAAAATAAAAACTAGGACATGCAGGCATGCAGGACTGTTGCAGAGCTCCTTTAAAGGAGCTGTGCAACAGTTTCAGTGCTTTGCTTATCTAATGTGGGAGTTCGTGCCTCGACATTTCTGAAGTAAAGAACAAAAACCGCTTTTGCCTGCATGTCCTAGTTTTTATATTTGAAATTGAAAAAGAGTAAGGTTTTCGCCACCACTCAACTCCTTCACCATATTCCAACTTACATGCGCTGTGAGGTGAATGGAGGACGCGCGGGTTTCGGTGAAGCTCTCTCTCTCTCTAGAGCCATCAGTGAGCAGCGAAATCTCACCCGCTCTCGACCACTTGACCACGTTCTTGCGCAGCGCGATCAACATGGCTGAAACAGGAAAGTGCCAACGTGCACGTCCGGGTCCAGCTATCCCCGTCCGGCTCTGCTACCGTCCCCCTCTGGCTTCTGGCGGCTGTTCGCGGTTGCAGATAGATCTGCCGATTTTGTTGATCTCGGATAGATGGCGCTTCTAAAACTGCGTTTATGAAAGTTTTGGCGATGATACTAGGTTTTTAACGCATTTATATTTATGTTGGAAGGACAAGATTTATAGAAAAATCACTATTTTATAGAACAGGCATTTGCACAAATTGCTATCGTTCTACAAGTCCCCCGTTGACGTCACGTCGGGTGGTTCTGACGGCTGCCGCTCGCGGCTGCAGGTCGGAAAATAGGCTAATTTTTGCTTCGCCATTACGCGGCAGAATCGCAACATTTTGGAGGAAGGAGATGTGTTTTCTGTCCTTTGTGACAAAATAAACAATCTCAAAAGTAGAAGATGCAAATTTTTTCAACGCTAAAATTGTTAAAATTGTGTACTAAAGTGCCGTTTGACAGAGCCTCGTTTTATTGTCATATCTCAAACTACGAGCTGTAATCATCCTCAAAACCAAAAATTAGATTCGTGAGCGACCGATTTGCGGATTAAAAAGTGATCAAAGTTCCTGACGCTTACCGTCGGCGCAGAACGACAGATGGCGCTACTGAACTTTGCTGAATATGGACGAACGATGGGCGGCGCCTGTTACCCACTCACGAGCGATGGGCTCCCGCGTGGACGAGCAGCCGACCAGTCCCACTCGTCCACGCGGGAACCCATCGCTAGCGAAAGGCTGACAGGCGCCGTCCCTCGTTCGACGGTAAGCTTCAGGAACTTTTTCACTTTTTTAATATGCAAATCGGCCGCGCCAAAATGCAATTTCGTTTTTTTTTAACGGATGATTGGAGTTTTTTGATTGAGCTATGACAAAAAACGAGGATCTCAAAAAGACACTATGTTCGAGGGTTCAGGAAGCTTCCAGATTCTCATACTTCGGTCAAAGGTCTATTATTCACAGACGCAAGGCGAAACATATGACCCGCCCCAAAACCCGCCGCTGCATAGGGTGGCGTCCCCGGACGCGATAAGTAGTAAAACGTGGGGCATGTGACCCCTTTGCCGCAAATGAGGAGTTGGCGCCGAAAGGAAAACGAAAGCGATACTTTGACCCCGCCATTTAGTTACTCGTTCAGGTAATTTGGGTATGGTGCCTGGAGCGCGTCTCCGACTGATCTGTTTAGCGTCCTATGTCGCCCATACATCAAATGTGGTCCCGAAGTGGCAACAAATGACGTCACAGAAGCGGGAGTGTCATGCTGTCGGGGGTCGAGACTTTGGCGGTTGGCCATAGAAATGCTGGCGAAAACCACGAGCGAAAGCGAGTGTCGCTGTTGTCGCAGCGTCCCAATTTCTGGCTGCTGACACTTTCGTGGACTGCCACACTGAAGAGCGACCTGCAGCAGACCAGGCGTCTGCTACATCCACCTCAACTGTTGGGACGCCGCCAGGATCGCGGCCTCCGACAGCATGGCACCTCTATGACGTCATCAGGCGGAAATCGAGGGACCATTTTTCGGGCGCGATAAACACACCTTTCCGAGACGCGTTCCAGGCACCAACATTTTGGGTAAGCGTGCAGCGCCGTCTGCGGCGCCGAAAGGAATGCCGGTAAGTCTAGGTGCAACCGCTTCTAGCAGACGTCAGAGGCGGCGGCGAGCGGGCGAGGGAAGGCGAGCAACTGCGTTATCCTCTCTGTCTCTTCGGTGTCGCGTGGTCTTTATAGATACGCCGACAAAAAGCCCAAGTGATATAGCTTTTCTTTGTCGAGGTTTGTATTGACAATTCTGGAGGACGGAACGCCGTTTCCCGCGATTTTAGATAAAGACTTGAGATAACTAGCAGAAATGGACACGTAGATGAATGAAATATCGTTACTCTGAAGCGCATGCCTTATTTAGTGGCTTTAGTACACATTGAACGTATTCCACACTTGTAAGACTTCGCCTGTTAATTTTTTTCCTCCTTTTTTGTGTTTTTCTTTTTGCAAAAAATATATAATGGTTGCTTTAATGATCCCTTTTTAAAATTCAGAGTATAGTTGTTTCCGAAGCCATGCAAGAAATATTTTTCCAACTTTTTTTTTATTATAAAATTACTACAGATTACATTAACGAGTTACAAAGTGAATGCTATAGTATGTAAACGTGCCCGAGTCATGTTGGTGCGACCTGTGTTGAGCGGTGTACAGAGCAACTGCGATCTTGGCCAAATAAACTCTCTAGCCTAGAACCAAACTTGATTCTTCGGGCGTCGCTGCCAACCTAAACAGCGCCTCCCGCTGCTTCCGTGCCCATCACCAGCGGCGGCCGGACGTTCTCGGTGACGTGGATTCCTTGCCGCACGTAATTGTCGGTGAAATTCATCCCGCACGCTCTGACCCGCACCCGTACGTCGGAATCTCCGAACTCGTCGTCGTGGACAACGACCGCTCTTTCTCTAACCGCCACCTTGTCGAAACCTCCAAATCCAGTCAGGACCACCTGGGAGGCAGTCGCATCTTCCGTAGGTTGTTCCATGATATGCGGGTGACGTGTTTGACTGCACATCAATCAGCGCGACATCCGGTTTGGCGGGTGTCGCGAAACACATGTGTGATCGACAGAAGGACGCATGCGGGTCGTTGTGATGGGAGCGGCGGCGCGTGTATTTGCGGCTTCAAGGCTCTCAGTTAGTTCAGAGCGGTATTACCGCTTCCTGTGGCGGGAAAGTAGCTAATGGCCGCACGCCGCTTCGCAGTTGGGCTGCAGTTACCACAACGCCTACACACACACACTCGCCTTGGAAATACGCTCCCGGCGTATCAAACCGGGGTCTGGTTCGAAAGCTCAAGCTGCAGAACCAGGGGCTGATTTTGAGGGAGGGGGGGGGGGGGAGGAGACCACTCCCCTTAATTCCAACAAGGGTAATTTTTTTTAATTGAAAAAACGACACTAGTGTGTTTTAGGAAAGGATGCTTACTCTTGGGTGAAACGGCAAATGTTAGGTCTACCAATAGATCCGGCAACACTTCACCAGAAAAGTCACATCTGTCCGTAACGCCAGTTCCGATGAAGCCAATAAAAAACTGTATTGTCATGGCGCGTGTCGTCTTTGTGCGTTGGATCTCATCGGCTAAAACAATGACGAACGGTGTATGCGTCATGATCATTTCTGATTCACGGAGTCAACAACGTTAATAAATCTAGTGACGTTCTCAATTTAAGTCGATTTGACGCAGTGAGTCATATGGCGTTACGGCAACACGTGAACTGACAATACTGGACATCATGTCTTGACGCCATGATGTCACGTGACCACATGACACATGGTTAATCCTAGTACCAATAAAAAAGCGTCACGAAAATTCAAAATTTTTCATACATTACGATTCTCTGTATGACAATTTGATCAGTACATAGAAATACCGCTTATAATTATTTATTCCCAAAAGTCCATTTTGTCATACTAACGAATGAGCAAAAAAACATTACTGTGAATATTTCTGAACCGGTTACTGTTATATTTTTTCCCGGTTCAATTCCGATTCAATTCTAAGATAACAGTGAAGATTTCGGTTCGGCTTAGTTCTGGTTTGGCTAAAAAACGGTTTGGTTCCGGTTCAATTTACACCCTGCTTATAGCATATATTTTACGGATTCTTTATTTGCAACCATGGGTGGATTCACTAACATTTAAAAATCGTCGAGATACCTGAAGATTTTAAAGCCCCCGTTTCCACGTGCACCTTGCTTATACCTCTGTCACGCTCCGCCAATGAACTGTCACTCAAGTCCGGGGCAGCTCGAGACCCAATACATTTCTCTCGTTTCTGTACATGTAAATTGTTATTTAAAAGAACCCACCATTAACTCAAGCTACGCGGCCTGCGGTTGGCAGAAATACTCTGCACTTGTTCAGCCCGGATTTCTAAACGCGTTAAACAATCGGAAATAATAAACACGAAAAGGGGACGAAAACTGACGCGTTTTCGTGTTTATCTTTTTCGGTTGTTTAAGTATATTTACCAACACGTTCGTTTTTAATGTTTTTCTACACGCGGTTTCTCCCGATTCGTTACTGCACTTTTTAACAGCGGGAAACAGTTGTTCCTGTGGAATGGAGTAAAAAAGATTTTCAACGCCGATTGAGAAGTCAGAGCTATACCCGTTTCCCCTTTCCCTTATATGTTCTATGACTTCTTGAGAATTCCGAGCCATGAAGGGATAATTGAGCACAAAACCCAACAAGTGTAGACTCAGGAAACCACCCACTTTCTTCCGCCCTGAGTGTCTCTCCGTCACAATGGTACTAAGCAGGCACTCCACCTTCCGAGCCTTAGCTTCTGACCAAGTTTGATAGTTCCAGCCTTTCAGAGATCTAAACTGCCGCGTTCTTGATTTTATGAAAAGAGGCACCTGAAGTTTTTTCTGACGGCTTCCGTTGACCTCTCATCGTAGAGTCTCCTAGGTTGGCGGAGAAAGAACCAGACGCGACTGTAAGCCAGAGTGTCTCAGAAGAGCAAGCTTTTTTCTTCTCGTTTTCTACCAGCTGGCAGCAACGTCTAGTCGGCAGGTGGCGGGATGCTTCATACCACATCTCTCCCTCTTAGGGAGTGTATCGTCGAGGTGGTTGTAAGCAGCGGCTACTCTTACTGTGGGCATCAGAGGCATCCTGGCATCCTTATGATGACGAATCAGTCGACGGGATTTTAACGGCGTATGGAACGAGATGAGTCCTGTTCTTCCGAATGGTGCATTCATCGGTATCCACAATGTAGTACCTCGGGTCATGTGCTGGCTGCTGTACAGTGCCTCTTATTTTGAGGTCTACAACCCAGATATCTGTACCATCCACGATGTCCGCCAAGTCACGAGCTCCGGGGCGGCGATTGTAAGCCTTTTGTTTTTGTTCGCGTCTTTGTTTCTCGAAGCTCTTCAGCCGGTCTAGATCGGGGGACACTGGAAGCAGCATCTTGCTTGCTGTAGGTACATTTGACCGGAGGCGCCTTCCCACGAGGAGTTCCGCAAGGCTGTACCCGTTTTTTAAAGGTGTCGTACGGTACGAGAGAAGTGTATCCGCATGTGTCTCCCGTTTTTGACATCGCCGTTTTGATAATTTTTACGGCAACCTCTGCTAGTCCCATTGGTCTGGGAATAACAAGGGCTGTATGTGACATATGTAGATCCATACTCCTTAGCAAATGTAGCAAATACGGACGTCGCTACGCGAAAAAACTGATAGCCGTTGTCGGAAAAAAACACGTTATCTGGTATGCCGTAACGAGCAAAAATTGCGTTGGTTACAATTGCTGGCGTAGTCAGTGTTTGCAGTCGTGCAGTTTCTGGATACCGAAAAAAATATTCGGTCACAATTAACCACCAGTTGCCTTCATGGTAAAAGAGATCCATTGCCACCCTGTACCATAGTCTGTGTGGGAAATTCCGTTGGAAACAGAGGCATTTCCTCTTTGTCGACTTCTTAATGCGGGGATGACATCTTTTTACTGTATCTTCCACATTTTTTTTGTAGTCCCGGCCACCATCTGAGCCTGTTTCTCTGGTAATGTCCTTGAAATGCCGAAGTTACCATCGTGTAGAAGTTGCATGATTCCGGGTCGGCACTTGGCTGGCACCACTATACCCCTGCAGCGTTGAGGAGCTGGTCTTCCTCAACAGTGAATTCACGTTGGAAGTGGTAGTTGGGCTTCACGTTGTCGTCGAGGTCTCGTCGGCTGGGCCAGGCTCGGTGTTAGAAAACGACCAGATAAGAGCTGTGTTCTTTTACATGGCACCCCGGATTACAGTCGTGTCTGGTTCTTTCTCCACCAACCTAGCATGGTGTCAGAAGTGGGATATGCTTCATACCACAGAGTCCTTGAGGTAGTGCCTCGAAACCTCTTACGGGTGGAAATGACTATGCAATGGGAAGTCAGCCGAAGCCGCCAGGAAGAACTTCAGGCAAATGGACGTCTCTCTTCAAAAGATCAAGAAAACGGCAGTGGAAATTTGTAAAAGACGAGCTATCCAACTTGGTCAGAAGAGTGATTGGTGCAAAAAAGATGAATAAAGATGGGTATTCTACAGCTAACACTCACAAGGTGGAGCGCCCGCTCAGGACCAAAGTGACGAGGAGACACTCTTGGCAGAAGGAAGTGGGGGCTTTTCTGAGACTATATTTGTCGGGGCTTGTGCTGAAGGATGTCTTCATAGTCCTGAAATCTCGAGAAGTAAAAAAACATATGAGGTAAATGGGAAACGGGTATAGTTCTGCCTTTTCCATTGATGTAGATCATTTCTGCTCCATTCCACACGAACAACTGCTTCCCGATGCTAAAAAGTGCGTTGAGAAATCGGGAAAAGCTGCGTTTATAATTTGAGTGGACCAAGTGCGGCCAGCATCTTTCCGCGAACTGCTTGCCATGTTCCTTGATTTGACAGGGGTTTCATTTAATAACATTTAATATGTACAGAAACGAGGGATCTGGAATATGTATTGGGTTCCGAGTTGCCCCAACCTTGTGTGACATTTTTTTGGCAAAGAGTGACAAGAGGTATAAGCAAGGAGCTAGTGGAAACGAGGGGCTTTAGAATCTTGAAGCATGTAAACAATTTTATTGGTGTTTGTGATTCCGCCCATGGGTGCAAATAAAAATTTATAAAATACTCGCTAAAAGTTTTCTCGAACAATGCCAATGGGTTGACTTTCACGCATGAGGAAATGAAAAACAGGAGACTAAAACTTCTGGGTATAAATTTGAAATTTGAAGAAAATCATTCTTGCTGGCAATATGAGCGAAGATCTAGAAAAGGTGTGCTTCTCTTTGATTCCTCGCATTCAAAACTGTTGAAGAGAGGAGTGGCAACCATTTTAATGCTTGCCGCACTAGAAACATCCTGTCAACACGTTGCTCGATCAAGCTTTCCCAACCAAGTCAGCCGCTGGCAACAGGCGGGTTATCCAGAAGGCAAACGTTCCGTTTTTGCATGCTTCGGCTGGAACTTCGGCTGGAACAAAATACGAAATTGTTTCAAACAAAGATCTGTACAACCACCGCTTGATGGGTTTATACCGTAGGGCTATGAAACAAAATAATAAAGTTTCCTTTCGGTGATGTTAGGTTTGTATGTAGAAAAACAATTCCGTCATATGTAACTGGATATGGTGAGAGTTACTGTAACAACACTCCACACACCAATTACAGCTTACCATTTTTAATGTATACGCTACAACCACTTCTTAATGAAATCGAAGATAGAAGCCTTGAGTTTACCAGGATTTCCAAGTATAAGTTACCTAACTTGATACTTGAAACTTCGCGGTTTATACAGGATTCTAATGTTGACTAATAACGTATAAGCGACACATTCTGCAAAACTATTTTTCCGTTGCTTTTTGCCAAAGTGTGTTTGGGAGGCCGAGCCTCCTCAAGCTGCTTGTAAGGAGCTTTTTTCCTGGCCTTCTCTTTTTGCCTGAATGGAAAAGGAAATAAACATGTCATCATCATCATCATCATCATTCTTCTTCTTCTTCTTCTTCTTCTTCTTCTTATTATTATTATTACCCTTACCAATTCACTAATGTTTCGGTACGCTGATGACACTGTATTACCTTTCGCCATCTAGTGTACCAGCGTGCAATGGAAATGCTCAACTGGATGTAATTAGCGTCATGGACTGGTTTTCGGTAAACAAGCTTCGAGTAAATGCCTCTAAAACAAAGCTTATATGTTTCTGCAATCCCTTAAAGAATATAAGGTTGACCTATCCGCTATTTCTTCACAACTCTGGTTGCTTGTGTCACTCACTGTGATCCTATAGAATATGTTAGTTCGATCAAATACCTAGGCATTTACTTTGATTGCGATCTTTCTTGGACTACTCATATGACGCATCTTTGTCAACGGCTGAGGTCAGTGTCATGTATGCTATACAACATAAAAAGATTCCTACCTTTCTCCATCAGGAAACAGGTTGTGCACGCTCTGGCCTACGGTATACTAAGGTACGGGATCACAATTTTTTTTAACTGTCCACTCTTTTGGCATTCCAGAATTGACCGAATTTTAAACGCAATCCTCAAGAACGTTACGTATAACACAACATTTTTGTCAAGCGCTAACTTGTTTGGTTCGCTTGAACTGCCCTCATTCCACTCCCTCTTTCTCCAAACTGTGATCTGGCGCCACTTCTGGGAGAGCGAATTTAATGTCACATCGCATTCGTCGCGTGAACTTAGGGCTACCTCTCGTTTCGACATACCACGAGTGAGAACGCGATATGGTGAAAGTACGCGCGCTTTTTATGTGCCAAAAGTGTTCAATGATTTACCAGACTCAATTTTTTCCATTACCTCAAACAAGAAATTAAAGAAAACTCTAAAAACAACATTTTCTGACGTATCGCGACAGTGACTGTGAGCTTTAAATGATATCGGTGAAACGTTGACTATTCTGTTTGCGATATTATTTTCCTTTTCGTTTCTCAATTTTGTCCTGAAGTAGATTGTTGTTTCATCTGCATCATCGTGAGGCCCTAAGACCTATGCGAGTTTGCCCAGTGATTTTTTTTCTCGTTGGTGCTCCTTTTTTTTAGTGCCCTACACTAATTGTAACTACAGTCTTGGTCTGTTCGTCCCGACGTTCTGCTTTGCCTTTCTTCAATACGGACGTGCAAGTGAGTGCGTGTGTGTGTGTGTGTGTGCACCGTTAAGTGCCTTTTTTTTTTTAGTGTTTTGACTGATCTGCTGGCCCCGTGGCTAACTCCGTTGTTCGTCCTGCGGGAGCAATGACAATTTTGTGTGAAATTTTCTTCTCTTCTTTTATTTTTACATATTGTGTGTCAATATGCGAGCTCGCTCTTTGCTTCTTCTCTTGCTGGATCTGGTCCCACAAGCCCTTGCCGGCTTTGACCAGGTCCGATGCTGAACTTGGTAATTTTTTTCCCTCATGAATTAAATATTATTATTATTATTATTATTATTATTCATGCTTTTTTTTTTTATTTATTATTTTTTTTTTATTTATTATTTATTATTAGAAGGTTTAAAGGAGAACAGCCTTCTAGACATTAACACTTCTAAAACAAAACTTGTCTGTTTCCACAACCTTTAAAAAACATCAGGGTAATGTGCAATTCTTTCTCCATGCATCAAGCTGCAATCCTTGTAATTGTGTATCCATCGAATCAGTTGACCATGTAAAATATCTAGGCGTATACTTTGATTATGATATATCATGGAACTCACACATGTCTTACCTTTGTGGTAAACTGCGATCTATTGCCTGTATGCTCTTTAACAGTCCGAGTTTTCTTGCCTGTCGGTATTCGATTTCTTATTGTGCACGCGCTTGCTTACGAGTATACTCCGGTAGCTGGTGTAACGGTGTTCGGTAACTGTTCAGGACGGTGGCAAGGGAAAATTAGTATTTTACCCAAGGTTGTTAACAAGCGTTGCATATAATACAGATCTGTCGAACGGTGCTGACATATTTAAAAGCCTTAAACTACCGAACTTTTCATTCTCTGTTTATTCAGACTGTTGTGCGTCGGTACTTTTGGAACAGCGATTTTAAAACACCAGTTATTACATTCCGCACATTGCGTCGCACCTCTCATTTCGAAGTGAAGCTTTGTTCCACTCGATATGGCAAATGTATGCGGGAGTACTATGTCCCGTTTCTATTCAACGCCCTCCCGGACTCTATTTACCAAGTTACATCATTGAAGATGCTAAAACAAGAACTCAAATGCTTAAATTTGGACACTAGCTAACTGCCTTTTCGGGATGTGTGTATAGACTGTTTGTGAGATGCTAGTTGTGTGCTAGTTAAAATATTTTTTTTGTGTGTGTGAATTTTACTTTATTTCGTACCTAGGCGGACATATATGTCCTTTTTTTAGGGTGTCATCACACAAGCCTTTATTGGCTTTGGTGTACCCGTATTCACGTCCTACTTCTCTCGTCTGGATGGGTCAATAAATTTATTAATATTATTTTAATAACCTTCCCTCATCGCCAATTGATGTCACATCTCGAGGAACTTTGAAGCGTCAACTGAGGGCTTTTTGTTCAGGTCGTGTAATGTTGTATTTATGTGCCAATACAATTTTGTGTTGCTCTTTTCACTTTCCGTGAACTCTGTGCATTGTGCCGTGGTGCTCTGCCTGTACAAATTCTCGTTTGTCATGCGTTCCGGCTCTCGGCCTTGTCTTATTTTGATCTAGTGTATTGAATTTAATATTTTAGGGACTAGTCTTACAAGCCTTTATGGCTTTGATGGTCCCGCTATTGTGCAGTGATGTACCTAAAGCACCTGCAATAAATATTATTATTATTATTATTATTATTATTATTATTATTATTATTACTATTATTATTATTATTATTATTGTTGTGGAAATCGCCGAAAGCCTCGCGTCAAAGTTGAAAAAAGAGTAAAACTGATGGCATTTAAAAAAAAGTGGCGGTTCTGCAGTACATTTATAAATTGTCCGACAACCTTTTACGAGATTGCTGGTCTTTTTTTTTAATTCCCGGCGGGTTCACAGCACCATTAAAAGTATCCAGATGATGCCAAAGGATGAATAATGAAGCGCACTCGATGAAGACGCCAATTTTCGGAAGGTGTAAAACAAAAGCAAGAAAGAGATCTCTTCGAGGCTTTTAATATCTGGGTGGAAGAGGTGGATGAAGCATGCATCATCACATTGCCAATCCTTTTATCAGATAAGGAATTTGAATTCATTTTGCGAGAACTTTTATTTTTACCGAATGGTTCGTTCGTGAGTGTATAGACCTTTCGAGCACTCATCACACGAGCGAAAACTGCAAAGTGTGCGTCGCATCTCATCTCGTCTAAGTGGAAGAGAAGCACCGCGCACGCTCCGAACGTCTTCCACTGCCCATGTCACAAGGCGCAGAATCGATTACATGGATAGGTCAAGCAAGTGTGCCGAAATACGGCGTCTTTGGAGCATCGGAACGATGGCAGAGGCACGGCAATCAGAAAGCAACACAGCAAACACGTGGGGAATGCGTGATGACGACGCAGCCAAGCTCGTGTCCTCATTGGCTGAGGTAGGGGGTAAACAAAAGCACGTGGGCGCATTTGGCGCGTAAACAAACGCAAGAGGTGCGCAAGGAGCAGACGAACTTGCACGCCGTAAAATATATTTATTAATTTACATGAATACCTGCAGCGCCGTTGGGCATTATGCAGGGGGTTACAGGAAATATTATGCAATAACAATACATATTCAAACAGTAGATAAACGGAAACAACAATAAAACCTTTTTAATCGCGAATAAAAATTTGCAGTTTATCCTAAAAAATATATTTATCAGTAACAGATACAATTTCTTCTCTAAGTGTATTTCACTTTCTGGTGGTTTGAACAAAAATTAAAATGAAAAACAGTCATGACTGTAACGAAATGCCAAGACTTTTTTTTTAAATGATCCCGTTTTGCAGATGTATAGTGTGGTTTACAAATGTAAATACTTCTTTCAATACCAGTCTGTCCGTAATATATGCTGTGAAATAATTTCAATCTCAAGCATTTTCTTCGCTCTTTGAGTGAATCCTAACCTAAACTGATTTTCAATTTCGGTGCAAGGGCAGTAGACACCTGTAACGAAATGTAATGCCTGGCTTTGAACCCGCTCCAACTTTTGTTCACGGTAACTATGTGACGGGTCCCTGATGACACGAGCATATTCTAAAATTGGTCAAATGAAAGAAACATATGTTTGTTTTACACTGCGAGATGTATTTTTAAAATTTCTGTGAATAAAATACAACATTTTACTAGCCTTATCAAGAGCGTTGTCCATTATCGAGAAAAAAACGTGTTTTCAATTGGCGATATTTAAGATCATTTCCCAGCGGTCACACCAGTCTTCGAGCACATTTAAATCGTTTTGAAGCACAATGGTGTCCACGCCATTTACTATAATTCTATATACTATGCAGTCGTCGCTAATAACCTAATATGAGCCACTGTATGTTTTCACAAATACTGTTAATGAATATAAGAAATAGCAAGGGCCCTGACACACTTCCTTGTGGTACTCCGAAGGTCACAATCACTGGTGAAAATATTTTATCATTAAGTACCACAGTTTGCTCGCGATCGGAAAGATAGTCAGCAATGCAGTGTATGATGCCGTCGTTGATGCCCAGAGATACAAGTTTGTTTAACAATAGATGATGTGGCACGGTGTGAAAAGCTTTGCGGAAGTCCAGGAATACACAATACACAATGCACAAGACGCCGGAATCGCGAGGAATCGCGGGGAATCGAACCCGTGACGTCAAGCTCAGAGGCCGAGCACCTTTGCATCATGCAAATGGGACAGCCGTCCTTCGCGTGTCGTGTTGTCGGTTGCTAAGCGAGGAAAGAGCGACGCCCGCAGCTGTCCTCGTGTTGCAAACCGGGGAAGGGGCGGCATCTGTCAGCGACCGTGTGCCACCCATCGGTAAAAGGTTGAAGTTCGGTATGAACGGCGAACTTTACGCCATCATTTCTTCAAAAGTTGAAATGCGACATCTGGATTCATATTCTAGACATTGAAAAAAAGACAAAACAGAAATCGTATTGTACTTCTTTTTTTTTATTCCGAGACAAGTATGCAATGTGTTTCGCTTTTTTCGTTCAGACACAAATGCCCAAAGAAAACAGTAAAAAGAGATATTTCCATGTGGCGATTTCACAGACCATTTGAAACACTCTATACATAATACAAAAAAGGCGCGTGACAATTCCGTTTATATCACAATGAGAAACAGAGAAAGCGTCAAAGGAGAACACGATGTCAGTCATCTCCACAAACGCTCATGTCGTCAAGGGTCTTATGACCAAAAGGAAGTGTCGTAATCCCATTGCTGCAAATGTATCGCTTGTTCTCAAGGAGGTTTAGAGCAATCTTTTCACCCGAGATGCTCTTATTTTCGTTAGGTTTACGACCAATCAACTGCAGCCTAAATGTATGCAAAGTTTTCTCCTCTTGAGCATGCTTGTACATGTCATAGGTCAGCATGCAAGATTCACATTTGTTAACTCCCTTAGCCCTTACACAACATGCGCTGTTGCTGGTTTTGAAGCTGTATAGCTTTGGTTTTATGCAACAAAAAGCCAGCAGGTGGGCAGTCGGATACTCGTTCTTGAACACTCCGAGCTTCATTTTGTTCGGGCTTGAAAATAGCTTCTGGCTTTTTGGATATCCAGATGTATCCAAGCATGCGTCTCGGAGTTCGAGCAGCTTGTCGTCTATGACTGATCCGCGAGGAAACATTGAGAAGGAATCCGTGTCGCAATAAAGAGCTCTAGCCGTGAGGATCACACGACGTAGCAGATTATGAAAGAAATTATACATTACTGTTTTTGATATCTCAAGCATTGAAAACCCTGCGTAGAGTGGCTGTCTGACTTTGGTAACAGTTGGCGCAAACTGGAAAATTACAACCTCGGAGCTGAGTGCTCGAAATTTCGTAAGGTTTGGCTTCTGTAGCATCTCCAGTATGTCATCCTCTTTAACGCACAGTTTAATGTTTCCATGTTTGCGTGCATTCTCTATCGTTTTTCCGTAGATGGAGTTCATAAAGAGCTTTGAAAGATTCTTCTGGAACGCATTAGTCGCCTGCATTCTCAGGTTCTGGTTAAAATCAACAAACTCCCTCAAGAACGCTCGCTGGGAGAACTTTATTACTCGGTGAATTTCGGTGACCTCTAGTCCCAATTGAATGTATAGTTTCAAGTTCCGGTAGTGTAAAACGTATTTGGTATTGTCGTGCAGTGTTAACAGTAGCTTCTTAACGGATTCCTCTTTCGGCATTTCAAACTTTTCAACCAATTCCTTCTGGTAGTCCGATAACCACTCGTACGGAACGCTTTGTTTCACGGGGGCTAAGGAAAAATCAAGATGGGAATCATGGAAGACATGAGGGTTCTTCAGATCTACCTCCAGAATGTATCCAGAGCACACACAACGAACGCTGA
>JAZHYW010004663.1:0-11799 GCA_037355805.1 Ixodes ricinus
AGCACGCGGTCGTGCACGCGGTTAGTGCGAGATCATCACTATGCTTGTAGCAGTCGGCTGCATGTGTGAACTTTGCTTTATAATCACATATGTTAAACAATAGCACGTTTTATAAGCCTGTCATTTCTGCAATAGCTGTGATTGTTTGTCATGTGTTGTGTTTGTCCTAATGCACTAACTGATAAAAATTATGGCTCCAGTCGCAGTAAATTTCTGAACTACTGTGAGTTCCAGATTTCTACCAATTTGCTCTAATAGGAACCGAAGGCCATGGCAGTAGAAAATTTGGCGTAGCCAGAGGTGTTTTTCTTACAGCTTTTCTTTTTATATAGTGTCTCTAATGAAATTCTAGAGTAGGAGGTATTCACCGGACGCCATATTAGAGGGCGATATTTAGAGCGCATGCTCACAACCCGCTCACATTAATAGGCTGCTAAAGCGGGCAGTCTTGCTGGTGCGGAATGCCCGTTGCAAAAAAACGCGGAACTTCCCGTCAGCACGTGCTGAGCGGTAGCGCACACAGCTATGGTTGCCAGTGAATACTCCCTATAGACGCTTTGCAGCAGATGTGCGTGGGCGCCACCATAACTGACCTTCAGTTTTTGATTCCCCTTATTCCGTTTACTTCACTTGATTATTACCATAGCAGGCCAGGTTATTGCCATCTTAGATTTTATTCTGTCTTTCTCCCCAGCATTGGTCATTGTGGAGGCTCGTCCGCACCGATTTCAGTGGCTCGGTATCTCGGTAAAACAAGAGAAGGTCGGCTACGGCGGCTCAGACTGGCGCGTGTGTAAAGCGTCTATAGATGGTAATGATCGGTGATTTCACGTCAGTTTACGCAATGATGGTCCGGGTCATAATTTAGATATTTTTGTTAAAACCATATATGAAAGCCATGTTCTTGGGAAGAACATTCAGCTATATATGAGCGCCGTAACATTTTGTTTCGCTGAGATATAAAATAGAGACGCTCGAGGCGTGGAACTTGAAAAGATTTCACATGCTACTTTGCACAGTCGTCATTTCCTCATCAAAGCTTTCACGTCACCATAACCTTTTTAGTACATTTTACAGAAGATGTACAACACATGCACAAAAAACTAAAAATATCAATAAAATATTTCTATGCAAACAAAAAAAATCAAACATGACATAAAAACGCGTTTTAGACACATATTCACAATTTTTTGGCGAATCAACCATCTTTCATAATACTTCACAAAACACATAAAAATGCGCGTCTTCAAATTTTCTTTACGAATATATAAAAATAATATGCCCACCTTTAATTATCATTTTTGTTATTTACGCGGAAAGGCGGCTGATTTCTCAAAATGTGGCAAGATTGGGCGTCGATATTTAAGAAAACTCCATCTTTTATTTTCTTCAAACTCCCTTTGGCACTTTGCGGCGACTTGAACTAACCTGTGATGGCAAAAGATTGAGTAACATATGACCTCCGAACGGGAAAAGCTACGACAAACCTTCACTCGGAGCGAGCAGACGTCTTCGTCATAGCGGCTTTGCCGCACAGCACCAAACATTTTGAGCGTTAGTTATGGCATGTATTTTATAATATTAAAATTCTTTTTTTTCATAAGTGGTGAGTATTAGGGACACGAAAAGGGACTTTGAGCTGGACTACCATTAAGTAGCTTACAATTCACAGAAACAAAACTGCCCCACTCTGCAAATTCGCTAACTATGCATACATAAGCTTAAACTCTCAGTTGCGCGAGTGGCCATGTATACATCCGGCCTCTCGGCATATGATGACTTCCACAGATGAGATGCCTGGATTCCTCTCACAGGTTTTACGGTGGTCACACTCTGCTTGCTTCACCGCACGAAGCTCTCGAACCCGTTTCGCAGACAGGTGGAACATGCAGACATTTGTTACTTTTCACGTAGCACTTTCACAAAGTTTTTAGCGGTGACAATCGTTGAGTTGAGCGAAAATCTTAAGTTGGTGAGCGCTGCGTGGTGTTTAAGAACACCACCTACTCCATCACAAGCGCTTTTTTCGTGTCCAGTGGCTGACAAGATCCATCTTGCCGAAGAGGTACGGCATCGAAGACAATTCGTGCAATTGGAAGCGATTCTTGAAATGCGCCGCCGCTCCGTCTGATACAAAAATTATTTCAGAAAAGACTGGGTAATGTTCATCAACATACTCTTTTATGGCCTCTGTGGCTAGAAGAGCGTGAGCTGTGTCATGTGTCGTGTACCATCGCTGACAACGGCAAAGCTTTGCGTGCCTTGCGTGGACGCCACCACACTTGTAAGAGAAACACTTGAGTTTTTTGTTTTTTTTCCAATCAAAGCTTTGCATTTCGGTTGGGAAGAGTACTGTCCACTTTTCCGCACAATCGAAGTGGAACATCACTGCCTTGGGTGGTAAGGCGGTTCTTGTGTCATGTATCAGGCTTCGTTGAAGGTCACGGATGTAAGAATGCCTCATATACTTTTCGCTCTCCAGTTCCCGCAGGAAGGCGGAAGTGTCCATAACCTTTTTGACGAGTTCGCCGGCGTCCCATAACGCGAAACAGATCTCTTCGTCTTCGTCGAGATGGAGCGACTGCAGCGAGATGCTCTGCGTTTTTGGGCACTTTTCGCAACGGCGCAGGAAGCAATCGTTCTGTGGAGCGCAGCAGAGGTAGATGCGCTTGAGGTCGTCTTCAGTAAATGTCTTCTTTGGGGCATTTGTTATTGCCGTTAAAAGCAACTGAAAATTGACGCAATATATGCATGCGCACACCTCGTGCTCGGGACTTTTTTTACCCATTTTGGTCGTAAGGAATAAAATTTGGAGATGCCTAGTTCTCGACGGGGATGGTCCTTCCTAAACAGCTGGTAAGCTTCCTTAATAGAGCGGGTCATAAACCTTTTTACGACTTTGGACATGTCGTTGATCATGGCTTTGACGACGTCCTTTTTGTTGGGGCTTTGAACAGAGCATGCGAGGTCGTCGCGTGTGAAGTACTCAATTGCAACCCTCACGTCTTCGGCATTCGCCTTTTTCCCCATGTAGGGATCAGGGTTGCCCATACACCACCTTTACGCTTCAGTTTTCTTGTTTGATCAATCATGTAGGCAGTCGCTTCCGGCACCAGACGCAATATTTTTTTCTTCGAGATGCTTGGTGGCAGAAGCGTGTACAATCGCTTGCGTTTCTGGTGGGAACTGCATGCCTTCAGCGCTTCGCGGAACGCGTCAAACCACTCCGCGCAGTGCTCACAACTGTCTTCGAGTTCGAGAGTTTCGTGCGGTGAAACAAGCAAAGTGGACCACCGTAAAACCTGTGAGAGGAATACAGGCATCTCATCTGCGGAAGTCATCATATGCCGAGAGGCCGGATGTATACATGGTCACTCGCGCAACTGAGAGTTTTAAGCTTATGTATGCATAGTTAGCGAATTTGCAGAGTGGGGCTGTTTTGTTTCTGTGAATTGTAAGCTAATTAATGATATTCCAGCTCAAAGTTCCTTTTCGCGTCCCTGATTCTCACCCCTTATGAAAAAAAATTTTAATAATATAAAATACATGCCATAACTAACGCTCAAAATGTTTGGTGCTGTGCGGCAAAGCCGCTATGACGAAGACGTCGGCTCGCTCCGAGTGAAGGTTTGTCGTAGCTTTTCCCGTTCGGAGGTCATATGTTACTCAATCTTTTGCCATCACAGGTTAGTTCAAGACACTGCAAAGTGTCAAGGGGAGTCTAAAAAAAATAAAAGATGGAGTTTTTTTAAATATCGAAGCCCAATCTTGCCACATTTTGAGAAATCAGCCGCCATTTCCGCGTTAATAACAAAAAGATAATTAAGGGTGGGCATATTATCTTTATATATTCGTAAAGAATATTTAAAGACGCGCATTTTGATATGTTTTGTGAAGTATTATGAAAGATGGTTTATTTGCAAACAAATTGTGAATATGTCTCTAAAACGCGTTTTTATGCCATGTTTGATTTTTTTTGTTTGCATAAAAATATTTTATTGATATTTTTAATTTTTTGTGCATCTGTTGTATATCTTCTGTAAAACGTATTAAAAAGTTATGGTGACGTGAAAGCTTCGATGAGGAAATGACGACTGTGCAAAGTAGCATTGTGAAATCTTCTCAATTTCCACGCCTCGAGCTTCTCTATTTTATATCTCAGCGAAAACAATTGTTACGGCGTTCATATATAGCTGAATGTTCCTCCCAAGAACATGGCTTTCATATATATTTTTAACAAAAATATCTAAATTATGACCCGGACCATCATTGCATGAACTGACGTGGAATCACCCTGATCTTAAATATCGTGAACAAAATTACGGAAACTGCCAGACTTGCTTTATCGGAAACGCTGTTTCATATTTCAACGCACGGAACAACGTTTCACAAAATTATCGTGGTAATGTACGGTATGCGGAACAAATTTCCAGATGTCAACGTGCTGAACGCTCCTTCATTCACCCTTTTTGGTTTGCAACAAACTCACTGGCGCCAGTCTCGGCACACTTCCGGTTCACGTATATTTTCTAACTTTTTACTCATCATTCTTTTATCAAGTGTAAATTAACTCTGGAGTGCTATGAATGGCCATTTCCAGAAGATAGCGTGCATATTTGATTTCTAAAATACTGCAAAACCCGCCGTCTAGTTCCGAACCGGAAGTGGTAGGGGCTAATTGCGCACTGGCGCGCCCCCCCCTCTCCCCGTTTCAACTCACGCGAAAAAGAGTTAATATGCTGCCTTCACATTTTATCTGAACCATTGTTGTACTTAAACTAAATTCCCCTGGTTATGCGAATCTTTTTGTAACATGTTTCATTTGTAGCCGGAACCCAAGTAGAACGAGATGAAGAGTAGTTTGGAATTGGCGGGATGGCGCGGCATTAGTAACAGGGCCTAAGTTTTCGTGCGTGTGCTTGAAGTGCATATATGTTCTAGTAAAAATGTTACTTTGTCAAGTCGGTACGTGTTGCTGAAATTCCAGGTTGCTTAGTTTACAAGTTAAATGTTCGCCAGACTCTCGATGTTCATCAGAAACCAAGGTGCTCCACATCTTTGTACAAGCTGTCGTTCTCTAATGGCCAGTCGGGGTCGTTACAAAGTTATTGTAAGCTGGAGAGCAGTGTTTAACAGCATATAGTTTTGTCTTTTTACTTTCTAGATGAAATTTGGGTAGTTACTACAGCGCGCGCTGCTGGAAAACTTCATCGTATAATCTTGAACTAAAAAACTTCGACTATTTTCCTCAAGTTAATACCTATCGCAAGAAACACGCGGTAAAGACGCTATATGTATTCTTAGTTTAGATATATATATAAATATATTGCAGGTTTTAATGTTCGTGTTTAGTAATTAAGCCAGCAGAATTATCGTTCTGACACTCTATAAAATATTTTTTCAATTTGAGTAACCTAGTTTTACCAATACATTTTTATATGGGGGAAGAAATTTAAGACAATGCAGTTGTGACAATCAAAAGCTTGGTTAGACGTCTAAAGCATTTTGCGAAGACTATAAATCTATATTTATAATCTAACCACGAGAAATATGTATATTTGTTTAAGGTACCGATTATATGAAAGCAAACATTACATCAAAATCGGTCATTTTTAATGAGACAACGGAGGACACTTGGCTTGTTTAGACAAATTACTTTTCCCTAATGTTAAACGTTCTAGCCTTCAAAAAATCTGAATAAAATGTTATTTGTTTAAGACAGTGCAATAGCCATTCAGAAGATATCTGCTGATGAATGGGAATTAATATTTCCTATTGTGGCCACACCACATAGTCAAAGTAGGCAGTTCAGGATTCAAACATCACATGTCTAAAGACAGGGCAGAAACTTCTTTCAAATGCAATACTTGTACTTCAAAGACCTAGTTGACGCTAATTAACGTTACCTTCCACTGGAAAATTTGATCATTGGCACCCTGACTAGTCGGCGTTGCAATCGACATTTATTGTAGCCTTCTTAATAAAAGTTAAGCGTTGAGATAATTTATCATCAGATATGTCACGGAATTCGGACACTCTCTCTCTTCTCTCTTTATCTTTTTTTAATTCGCGGGTTAAGAATTCACCACTTGAACATGGGGAGAAAAGCAAGGGTGCGTGGCATCGCTAACTCCAGCAGTCCTTAGCTGACTTACTCATAAATAGGCGATTGAATGATTTTTATATCAAACAGCGTTGTGAATTGTTTGTATACTTGCGGTGTTAACTTAAGCTCTGGTATGTTTTGCATTCATGCAATAATACAACTAAAATAAGGAGAAATCTACTTCATATCTAACAGCGACCCGCACTGCGCACACACACTATATCTTGACATGTGGTTCCTCCATAAAATGCCCTACTCTTTCCAATTTTGGTGGAATTGGAAGCGCTCTGTCGCATTCCACGTGGAATTTCATTTTTACGACCCCATAAAAGCTTACTTAGCTTGGTCATTTAATGAAAAAAAGCAGGGAAGGGGAAGAAAGCTCGTTAATCTCGTCCAGCCCATTTCAAAGTTCCGGCAACGTCGCCTCAGGGGAAGGAACACGAAAAATAACAAACAAACAATTTTTTTTTTTAGTTTTGCATTTTTTGCAAAAGTCAGAGTCGTTCAGTCGAGCAAACGTTTTGATGACAGTTAGAGCTCAAGGCTCCTAAAAAAGCTGCCTGTCTAGAAAAAAAAAGAATTTAAATGACACTGACGCCAAAGTTAACGACTTTTAGGACACCATCTGAATGTGTTTTCGCATAGCTACTTCGAATAGGTGAAGGGAAAGTTCACGCTCCAGATCCCGAGGGTTATTGGCGGGTTCAATGCACCCTCAGCCCGTTTCAATTCGGATAAACACCATTCTGACGTGCCGCCGCGCAATCACTTCTCCGTAAAGTGATGTTAACGATCCAACGGTAACATTTGTAGTGCAATGGCAAGATTTCCTGTCTGAAGCAGTAAACCAGTGACGTAATATGCCAAGGTCAGACCAGTGACAGACTCACGTCTGACTCTGTAATTATTCCCACTGTCAAATTTGGCTTGTTGGTCTAGGCCCGTATATTGTACTGTCGTTTCACCAAAGAAATCGAGCTATCAGTTCCCCAAACAGCTACTAGCGGGAATGTCAAATGCACTCTCTTTTATGATCTATACAGCTATCCCGCGGGCACCACCTACATACCATATGTGTTTTTGTTATAGGTCACCGAGGGTATGAACGCCTGTTTAAAGTGTATGGTCGGTTAATGAGTCATGGTGATCACGGGAAAAAAATAATAAGCTTACAATATAATGTGCTAAACAAATCCTTTGGGGAGATTTAAAGGTGAGTTGAAGATCTCCCTGGTAGTTTGAATTCTTATAAAATACATGATAGAATACATACATAAAATCCGTGAAGTGAAAACATTGCTGTGGCTTAGCTCGGCTATGCCAGGATATACGTAGCGTCAGCTTATGCGCACAAAATGAGAGGCACTATCAAGCGGCTCCGGTACACCGTCAGACTTGGCTACTGCGCAACGCAGGCGGACAGCTGGGCACGCGGCGGCGCCAGTGCGTCTGCCGCGGCTATGACGTCACTCCTCTGGAATGTGCAGACCGGCGAGGCGCGCGCGGTGGCGGCGGAGGCTCCGGCGCGCCAGCTGTGCGCCGTGTGACGTCGCTGCCCCTCGCGCTTGCGCAGCACGGAGCACGGCTCATTATACGAGCCACGCGAAACTGCTCAACCTCGGCCACTGTAGCTCACGCTACAATAACTAGCTCCACTCAACCCCATCAGCTCGCAAGTGCAATCCCCCCCCCCCCACCCAAGTATCGCAAAGCGAACAACGGGTGTGAGGTTCATTTGCAGACACGCTCCGTTTAACCTTAAGGCAGATCAGGCTGGTTATTGTGATTTTATGTTTTCAACCCAGGAATTGAGTGTGCACCACATTCAGACCGCGCACCTTGCGCAAGCAGGTATATCTGTTTTTCTTAGAATGCGAGCGTAAACAAGAGCTTCTTCGCATCCTTGTTTTCGGGGTTGGAGTGAACCCCGTATTCTTACGTTCAAGGCTGAAGATGTTCGAGTGCAGCAGATGATGTAGAAGTCATTTTTTCCCGGGGTGTGCGCGAGGAGGGGTTAACGCTTGTAAAGCAGTGAAGTCTTCGAAGGTTTCGTGTATATGATCAGTAAACAACCCCACCCCCTCTTCCACCCCAAGAAAATGCCTAAAGCGGTTTGGATGTTCTCTCTGTGATTTTCACTCATATTTCCGCTAAAGCGAGCGCATGTTACATATCACTGTTGAGAAAGACCCCTGCTCCAGTACCGCTACACCGTGTAGAAGCAAATTTTACACGGTGCAGCGACCGCGCAGATTAATAAAAACAATGTCTTTTTTAATCTTTAACTGAAAGGATTCAGGTAATTTTGATCTCAACATACAGCCCAAAAAGGAAGGCAATTAAGTGGAGCAAGTAGAGCCACCTCCGAAAACACCGCGTCGTCACTGTCAAAGAAAAACTTCGCAGCTGTTAATAATATCGTCTCTTAGTCTTCGAGTGCTTCCTTCATAATCAAAAGCGATCGTCTGCTATTTTCCGCCGTCGACACCGTAATTTATTTCAGCCTTATCCCAAGACTAAGCCCATCCGCGTAGTATTCAGGTGATAATCCCGGCCGTTCCAAAATCGAGTCGCGGATTGTTTACTCGCGATGTCACGTGGTATTACTCGCTGACGTAGGAGACAGGTTATTCGGAGAAGATATGGAACATAGCCAAGCTTGAAAAGCGCACGGTAAACCAAAAAGTGCGCGGATCTCTGATGTTTATTTTAATTATAAATCCTATTTTTTCTGGACATTAAAAAAGTTAACATTTTAAGCTATTTTGATGTCTCAATATTCAATACGGACAGCGTAATCTGTCTCAAAACACTTTCAGTTCCTAAACCTTCATGCACACTCCAAAATAGGTAATAGGGTAAACTTCTCATTTTACAATGCATTTACTAGATCTGCACTTCTGCGCTTTCTAGATCTTTTTCTACACTTTCGGGATAAAGAATAATTGCTGAATAATTTTTATGTAGTCTTTTCATGATCCACGCAGAGCGGCAAATATTTGTCCTCTTAAATTAGTCTCTGCAGAGAGATGTGGAGGGAGTTCCCGAAACAAAAGACCGTGTTTTTCGGCCTGCGATGAATAAACTATGCATCACAGAAAGCTCGAACTTCGCGAGGATATGTAGCTTGCTGTCGGGATAGAACAGGAAAGTTAGAGAAGTTTAGGTTTTCTGGAATAAAGAGAATTGAGAAAACGAAATTGCTTTATGAGCCGACGTCCACCTAAGCCTACTATCGTCAAAACAAAGCGAAAAGATGATATCGTGAACGCTCGTGAGATTTATATTCCTAAAAAACACTTTTCAGCAAGAAAGACCAAATTTTGTTTCCTTCTTGCTTGCAAGTTTGTTTTATTGAAATAGGTGCTATATGCGCCAACAATGTCATTTTTTTGTTTTGACGAAATTTGGTTTAGGCAGACATCGGCTCATTGAGAAATTTCGTTTTCCTCAATTATCTTTTGATCCAGGCAACGCCATGTTTGCAAACTTTCACATTTTATCCAAACTCCATTTGTTACATTCTCGCAAAGTTTGATCATTTTGCGACGCATAGTGTATTTACGCGGGGCGAAAAACGCGGCTCTTTTTTTTTCTCGGGAACTCTCTGTATATTAACTTACCTTGAGCATTTGAAGACTTACTGGTCCACCTTTTCAGTTTAACCTACGCATGTAAATGTTGATATTTTACAGTTGGATTAGACACGCTAGCTGTTAATATTCTACACGTACTTCCTGAAGCTCCGCAGGGCTACATTCGTATTTAATATTTTATAATTACTAATTAAAGCTTTACATATTAACTGCACGTATTAAAATATTAGTGCAGCGTTTATACCGGATGGCTGTCGACTGTATGAGATCCGAACTGTTGCCGCGACGTGGAACTCAGCTGGCGTGTACCTGTTCACTCTAATATTATAAAACGAGCTTTCCGGATAGGGGCAGAATATATTGCTGCGTGAATGATCGAGAGGGGCCGCTTCTCCGTACTTCTAGAAGATTCGCGTTTACTCTTACCCCAAGTGCAAAAGATAAGGAGGCTAACGCCGAGTCAGTCTCGTCCTAGCCCACTCCATGAACATTCTAGGTCCTGCATTCGAAGTAAAGAGTGCAGTAGATGGGGAGCTGACCGTGGCGTCGTCGACTGCCTCCTCACTCTCTCCCGACGACGACGCACTCTCGCACCTGCCAGCTGTCACCTCGACGCACCGCTGCTTCTTTCTCGGCGCTCGTTCTTTCTTTTGTTCCTGGCTCAAGTTCGCTGATTGAACCTTTATTTTCAGTTTCGCTGGTCGATTCGTTTCCATCCGAGACAATATTTAGTTGTTTTTCAAAGCGTTTTGTAAATGAATGTGCAGATTTTTACAACGTTTCCCTCCACCTTAACATAAATAACGAGGAAATGACATAAACAATTGGCGGACCACTTTTTTATAAAGGCAATGGGCTTTTTGTTAGTTTTCTTTTTAGGAAAGTAAAAGTACTTTACAACTAGAGCTAATGCGGAATTACGTGGAGTCAATTCCTTCGGCATCCTATTTTGTAAGGTGTGATTCGCACAACTTTCTAGATGTATCAAAAACATGCATGAATACAGATGATGACACAGGTAGGCCTTCTTGAAAACCTATTAACACGTATTTTACCAGCAATATTTGTATTTACTAAGCGCACGGTTTTAAAAGTAGTTCCAGCCGCTGCTTTTCATTTTGACTGAAATGATTTCCCATCATTGTGACCTTACTTAATGCCGGATATGCATGAAATCAGAAACAATAATGTTTTTTCCTTCTCGCGCTTTCATGCGTCTCGTACACAATCTTGGTTAATTACGCGACGTTCTATTATGAACAATACTAGAAGGCGCATAGTATGGCTGGTTGCGAGCCCAGCATCGAGAACTGTACCAAGAAAAAAGAAAAAAGGTATTAAGTGTTACTGTGTGTGTGTGCGTGTGTTTGTGTGTGTTTTGACAAAACAAGGTAGGCGTTTTTATTCTGAATATTATGGATTGAACGTAGGGACAGCCTTCAGCAGCTTATACCGCAACCCCAAGTGTATCTACAAACGACGTAAAAAGACAAATTGACGTAGAGGATTTGGTCGCATTTCTAGCACAATATCAGTTACGCCTGTGAATTTCTGTATTATCCCTAAAGAAATTGAACATCTGTCTAGGTTCAAGCGGATAAAGCAAGTCGCCGAACCTTGTAAAAAAAATCTTGAAAAGAAGTGTTCAGAGGAGCAAAAGACGTTTGCTGCCAAATGCGGCTTCCTGTGAATCTGCTAAATTTATTTAACAAAACGTCTCTTCTCACTGCAAAATTTTCCAAAACCTTTTTCTAGATTTGTAAGGAAGCACTCCAAAATATTTATACTTTATAATGTTTTGAGTAGTTTCTAGCATATCACTTCTTTCCGTAAACTTAACTTGGCTTTAAGGAGACTCAGCGTAAAGCGCCTTGGTACAAAATGTTCCTGGCATGAAACAATTCCATGTGAAGGTTTCTCTTTTTTATGTCGCATCTCCAGGGGTGAAGCGGGAGGTCTCAAAATTGCCCCTGAATATTCATTCCCTCTCTTTGGTACGCTTTAGTCAGGCGACCAATAATTGGAAACATTTAAAGAGAAGTTGGAAAAGTTTAGGCCCTGTCAGTCTTAAACTAACGCATGCTCAGGCTAACC